>JAHZNB010004076.1:0-12297 GCA_027744295.1 Callyntrura guangdongensis
AGCTTTTGCGTACTCTTGGCTAGTGTGTGTGTGTGTGTTTGTTTCAAAACCAGGTTGTGTGAATGTAAATTGCCAAAAGTTGTAACAAATAAGAAAAACCACCTACTGGTTACCAGTCAGTTTTTTACTGATCATCATTATACAGTCAACAGTGTACGTTCATTAGAAAAGTCCAAGGTGAAAAATAGGAGGGAGGGAGAAAAAAGGCAATAAACTTTTGAAAGATTTAAATAATAAACGTGCATAGTAAATTCAGTACACGGGGGCTAGGCTGAAATCGTTCATTCATTTTGAGGGCTTTGATCCTCGTTATACTTCAACATTAAAGGCTGTGAGATAAGGAAAAAGACGGTTGGGCTTATGCTGTGCAAGAAATATTTTGTCTCAATTGAGTGGAGCTAGAAATAATTTTTATTAGAGTTTTGTACAAGTCACAGATTGATTTTTTATTTAGGGAAATTTTAATTATTTACTATTATCAATTTAAAGCTTAAGGTAGTTTATAAATTACTTTTTATGTAGCTAAATTTTTAGTACGGCTTTTTTACGGAGCTGTGATTCCCGTATTACGAGAAAGAATTAAAACTTCTTTAAAAAACGATGTTGCCAAACTTACAATCATAATAGCAAAACTAACTTTCGATCGATGACATAATATTAAATCATTCATATGTAAAATACGTTCAAATTTTGTAATCTGTTGTCTGTTACAGCGGGACAGTATCCAGGGGACCAATCGGTAGATCCCGCCCATTTTGTGAACATACTCTCCTGTGACGTCACCAAAATAACTCTTTGTTCATTGATAACAAACAACTGCTATCATCATGTTACGTTCCACAGATCCAAGACATGCTCCTCCTAACCTAAACTTTGACACAGTTCCCAACTCGGCAGCCTCCAATAAAATGTCGACCCGGACCCCGCCAAAGATTACTCCGGGGAACCCCAAAGCCTTGCCAAATGAAAATCATGTTCCAGAAATAATTTACGATGGAAACAGGAAAATCAGTTATCAACGAGGACGGTTTTTAGGAAAGGTAAGTATGAAACTTGCTTTCTCCCTTAACTATCAAATTGACGAAACGTTTGAACTTGCCCTTACTTTGCATGTTTTATACTTGCCTACGATGTGATAATTTTCAATGACCAAAAACATAGTTCCATTCCATTTACAGTAAATTGTATTCCGCCGTCAGCCATGCTTAAAAGCAAGCGGGCTAGTTTTTTCACCTTTCATACTTATGATTCAAATCTTGGTCAGTCAAACAATTGATTTTTAAAAAAGAAGTCTATTTGTGTCTACCATTTCATGTGCCATGATACTGCGATAGTTTAACTGTCGTTCAGGCACGTTACGTTTAAAGATATGAATACCAAGAAACACGATGTTTGCATGATTTTTTCTCGTGCGACCTTTAAGGGAAATAAAACCCTGTACTTAAAATCATGGTTGTCATCATCATAAAGTGGAAACACGAAGCTTTAAATTATAACCGTTCCAACAAATATCCTATTAACAATGAATAATCCAACTGCCACTGTTACACAGGCTTTCGGTATCAATTCAGTCAATTCCGTTCAAGAACATTTCTAATTTATCTTGTTTCTTTTTCCTTCCCCCTCCAATCCTTCTGTTTTGTAGGGAGGTTTCGCCAGATGCTACGAAGTTGTGGACCCCATTACGAAACAGACACTGGCTTGCAAAGTTGTTAACAAAGCACTTCTCACAAAACCCCACCAACGTGAAAAAATGGCTCAGGTAAGACGTAAATACAAAAAAACATAATTACTATTAACATTAATATATTGTCTTCATCATGGAATATATTAGCTTAACATCAAGCGGTGAAAGTACAATTGTGTCTCTTAGCTGCGTCCTTAGATACCCTAATCACATGTCTATTGAGGTTATACGTATTTGATAATCAAAACGGTCGCCACAGCACAGTTAGAACATAATTAAGAGTTTTCTTTCTCTCTTACATCTACCGATACCGATGACGTATTAGTTTCGTTATTTGATGGGTTCGATGTGTTACAAAAAGAAAACGATATTGATTTTTTGCTGTGTCACATAATATTTCCCTATTATATATAGGTACATGCACAGTCTGTCTGAGTCTGTCAATGGTTGTGGCGTTGTTGTTATGTTGGCTGTGACATGTCATTGGTACATTCACTACCCAGTTCTAAATTCAAGCACAATAACTCTCGCCCCCGTGCTTCATTCCACTCATAAATACATTCCATATTTATTTGAAAAGGATCGATTAAACTACAACGACTACTACGCTTACCGCCACCATCGTCATCATCGTCACTCCCATCACCACCGTCAAAGGTAAAAGTAGGTATGTATTGAAAAGACCTAATTACCATATTATAAACCCAATAAGCCTCGTTCATTTTTTTCTCCTTATTGGTCGTCTTGTCAAAACTTTCACACAGGCATTTTTATTTTTTCCGTACGTTATTCATATGCATGCCAGGATTTAACTGTAACTGCGATTCCAATGACTATGGCTAACCTACCGATAAAAATAACAACGGTTAAACAAACTTCTTAACTGGTTAGCCGAGTCGTGTTACCAGAATAGAAGGCAATCAGTCACTTGTTTGGAGTCAGTTGGAGCTTGCTTGTCATAAAAATAATAGCTGATGTCGCCATATTACACTATTCATGTCATGCTTGCGTGTGAAGCACACACAATAGATTTTTGTCATTATTATTATGGAATCCCGGAAGTGAATCGCACTTTCTTTTCAGTCAGAAGTTTGTCCCGGGTGAAAAACCTTACCAGTATGAAAGCAAACGGAGAGAGAGAGAGGATGGGAGAAAGGTAGATGACCACGAAAATTAGTAGTACATTCTAGATTGATATTGTGGCATGGCACGACAAATATATAGTTCATTTTTGTACACATTTGCTTAAGTAGTATCCAGCGCTACTTGATTTCACAACAGAATGTGCCTACTACTGTTCCACTGCCTAGCTGTCCATGACGGGACACATGCCTGTACCCATACTGGAAACATAATACACATGTACATATCGGACAACGGTACGGTACCCTATCAATGGAACAATCGGTTTGGTTGGTGCTGAGAGTTAATACTTTTATCATCACTACTACCACAGCACCATGGCTGAGGAAAAAAGCGGGCATTGAGCAGAAATGTAAATAAAATTGCACAATTGGCAAACACAAACAATCATCATTATCGTCTAGAAAGTTCATAAACCAAAAAAACTCATGAAATGGCAAGTCTTGGTTCTGGTTCATTTCCTTTCTTGGGTCGTTACGTTATGGGAGCGAAAGAGAGACAAGTTTGTAATATCGTCAGGTTGCATTGCATGTCACTTCCTATTTCTTCGTACACATGACATGATAGTAGAGAAAACAACAACAAAGAAGCATGCAATAACAATATTGAAATAGTTAGGCTGGCTAAAGTTTTCTGAAAATGAGATATTTCTGTCTGTGCACTGAGGACAAGGTATATACGTCAAGAAAAATCAATACCACTTTGCATGATAAGGTGGATATTTTTGTGAGAAAGAAGAAAAAAAAATGAATGGAGAAAGTTGGAATATGTGCGGTTGATGTAATGTAACCGGTGATGCAATCAGTCCCAATTACTGGAACACTAGTAAAAAGATAGGTCAATCAGTCATTCAAAAATAGTTGCACTTTTTTTCCTATGGCGGCTATTCATCACTCATAATTATTTCTAATCCAATGCGTCATGCTGCATGTGTTTGTAGAGTATGGAAGCGTGACCCAATAATAATTTTAATGGATGGGTTTGATTAATGATCGTTGCAGAAAAAGAAATTAAAATGAATTTTTGTATTGCCTACGACAACAGTTTGCGTGCTTACCTCAATGTTGTTTTCACCAGGCTGTACACTTTATTTCCTCGTGGTAAAAAACAGATACTGTATTGCATTTTTTTAAACTTCTGTTTGACTCTTACAGGAAATTACAATTCATCGGGATTTGAAGCATGACTATGTTGTGGACTTTTATTCCTACTTTGAGGACGACAACAATGTTTACATTGTTTTGGAGTTTTGTGCCAAAAAGGTAAACATTTAAACACACGATTGATGAATGAAATGAACGGAGCTAAAACGAAGAAGGTAGTAAAATTCAATGTTTAGTGGTGTCACGCACGATTGTGTTACATTCTCGCAGAGTTTAATGGAACTGCAGAAACGAAGACGTGTTATCACGGAACAAGAAGCTCGGTATTTTCTTCGTCAATTGACATTGGCGGTTCTCTACTTGCACGAAGAGAGAAGTATCATTCATCGTGATTTAAAATTGGGCAATATATTCATCAACGACAATATGGAGCTTAAAATAGGAGATTTCGGTTTGGCCACCAGCATCCAGTACGAGGGAGAACGAAAAAAGTAAGTATGAGGAAAATCTTTACATTACTTGTCACTTCTTATGCTTTTATTATATAATATTTGGTTTGCTTGTTATTATCCAGGACTCTTTGTGGAACTCCTAATTACATTGCCCCAGAGGTTCTGGCGAAGCGAGGTCACAGTTACGAGGTGGATATATGGTCGATTGGATGCATTTTGTAAGGTTCAGTTACTTATAATGAGCGTAATAAGAACAGCCACTATAGGGATAAATTCAAATGTTGAATTCCTTTGAAGTTGGAGTATGTAAAAATTAATTTATGTGTTTACACCTCCTGACAGGTATACTCTATTGGTTGGTAAGCCTCCATTCGAGACCAACTCTTTACGTGACACGTACGCCAAAATTCGCAGAGGAGATTACTATTTGCCTTCAACTCGAGTGGGTCCAGCAGCGAAAAGCCTAATTACAAAAATGCTTCAGGTGGAGCCTAGTATAAGGCCAACCGCCAAGCAGATTCTTCAGCATGAATTTCTTACTCAAAGTATGTTTACGAAACGTTTCCGTCTCATTTAATACTTGAATAATTAACAATTAACTAATTATAGTTGTTTCAATAATATTTTCTTCTATTTAGGTTTCATGCCCAACTCTCTTCCGGCGAGTTGTCTTACAGTTGCTCCACGATTTGAACGCCCACCTCGATCAGTGACCATTCCTAGTAGCACATCTTCTACCAGACGACCTTTGGTCGAACATAATCCCAGGGGCTCCCCAATCACTGCTACCACTGCTCGTACTAAAGTAGCAAATATACATGGTATGAACAATTCCATGGAGCAAGGTTACGAAATGAGTAGTCAAGACATCATGGATCTTATTCAAACCATGCGTACTCAACTGCATGAAACTTTACAGGGAAAAGGAGGCATAAAGACTTCGGCCAATATAGATGGTAATTATCATTATCAGAATTTATCGCTTTTGCTTTATTGTCTGAATTTATGTCTTACTTATCGTACTTGTCTTATTGTCTTATTTTTGTCTTACTATGTTTGCAGATGAAAGTGAGGATCCAGCAATTTGCCCAATGCTATGGGTGTCAAAGTGGGTAGATTACTCAGACAAGTACGGTTTCGGGTATCAGTTGTCTGACGATTCCATCGGTGTTAGCTTCAATGATCAGACCAAGTTGATTCTCCTTCCAGACCTGCACAACATGCATTATATTGAACGTACGAGTAAAGAGAATTACTACACCGTTCATAGTTATCCATCTGAACTTCAGAAGAAGGTTAAGCTACTAAATTATTTTCAACAGTATATGAAGGAAAATCTCCTCAAGGTATGTCGTTTAAAATAAATAAATAATCACCTTTGATATGTACATACATCGCATAGTTTGATTATAATTTGTGTACATTAACAATGTTTCAGTCGACTGGCGGGAAGAATACACCGAATACTAACTGCATTCCTCGTTTGCCAAATATGTGGACCTGGTTTAGGACATCCAGAGCAGTTGTAATGATCCTCAGCAATGGAACCATGCAAATCAATAACTTCCGGGACCATACAAAGACGATACTTTGCCCACTACTTGGAGCAGTCTCAACCATTGGTGGACCCAATCGCATTATGCGTACCTTCAAACTCGCCTCTCTTAAAGAGAACGGTTATTCGGAAGATTTAGGGCCAAGACTGAAATACGCCATGGAAAAGGTAAATAGTAACTGGCCACATTCAAAGTCAAATATGATGTACATTCTTTTCCACAGTTTACTAATCTGTAAATATTGTCTGGTGTTTTTATTCCAGTGCGAAATCGTTTTAGGCAGTCCCCAAAGCATTATTAATAAACAAAATAACTCCCCCAAGCCAACTCGTTAAGGACGTTCTCAAAAGAGAAATCAGCATTTTATAAACTATTTTTGTCGCATGCTCGTAATTTATGGACGGAGATAAGGTTAAAAATTAGTTAAAATGTGTAAAATGTCGTCACAATTTACTGCAGGAACATACGTTTAATTTTTTTTTAAGAATTTACGAAACAAGCCGTAGCAAACTCATGTGTAAGATGTACTTCAGGTCTCATCTATTGTGTCGTTTTAATTTATAATATAGAATAAATAATAAATAAATAAATAATGTTCTCATATGCAGTTTGTAAAATAGTCTGTTAGGATGGGAATTTTTTGTACCTCTACTATACCAATATATAACAGGGTTCCTTTTGAACCACTTGCGTTTTCTTTTAATGGGGACCTTATAAATCTTAAAAGCAACAGAAAAACATTAAAGAAACCATTATTATAATGACAAATGTATATAAAGAAAATATTTACTGCTGGTAATCTGCTGCTAATATTACTTATAATTTTAAGAACATTAAGAAAACATGTAACAATTTCAATACATTTCCAGCTTTTATACCTTTGTAAATAATGCTGAACGTTCACTCTTGTAGTTTTTAGAACAGGCTTATTTTTTAAAAAAATACTACACTTTCATTTTCCTAATTCGGTTTTATTTTCAAATCTAAAAGAACTGACATAAAAACTCATTTTTAAATCATAATGAAACGACTGAAATTTTTAAGGATACTTTGAAATTACAATGTTTTCATGTACTCGTTTTGACAATGTAAACTAAGCTGTGATTTTTCAGATATGTTGTGTAAAATGTCATGATTCATTTTTACTCATAACATTTATTTTCCCCTAACTTGCAAGCATTGTTGACGATGATGATATATGTAATTTCCCATAAGCCTTCCATTCACTGCACGGTTTTCATTTAACGCTCACTCTCATACTTGGTATTATACAAAACCAGAAACCTTGATGAATTTGAGATGATTTCATTGAATTTCGTTAGTTTATGGCATTCCTAGTTGCCATAAACACTAACATTTACGTTCACCCATACAAAATCGTCTATTTAGCGTATAGTTACAGTGATGGAAAAGCTGAGCATCAACTTATGAACGTGACATCCATGACATCCATTAATTATGGACCCAGTACAGCCCTAATTTCAGCCTTTCAATAAAACCGCCCACTATACGTTATCGACCACTGTTGATTCCAGAGCAGGGATGGGACTATGGGACTTACGACTTCTACAATTAACCAACTAAATTTCTCATATCCTAAACTTTAAACTGACTTCATATTTAATTCAATCTAGTTTACCGTTGTTGTGACCTCGAAACGATCACGTTATTTAATACAACTCCGACTGTCCGGGTTCATTTCATACCAAATAACATGCCAATATAATATTACTCTTGTCAGCTATGCACCTATTGTCAATACTAAAACCTCCTTACAACTCATGGTAATAACTGAATTAGCACTGTTGAAGTTTTCGTGTTCAATTCGTTTTTTTTTTCCTATCAATCTTTTTATCGAATGATGAATCAAGGTCACCTCCTATGTTAACATGAGTTTACTAAAAAGGAATCTCGCAGTTTTATGTGATTGTACCTTGCATTTATAAAGCAAATAATCGAATTGGCTAAAACAGTAAATCAGCCAAATCGTCATCGTCATCGATGAAAGTTATCCTACGTGACTAAACACAGGGGAAAACCACTTTGTATCTGTGCATGTTTACTTTTACATAGTACACTGGTACTAGTCCTAACTAATAATATCTATGTACCGTTTTAACGACTAGGAAACATTATTATCTGCAATCCTACATAATAAGTTGGAGAATAGACGCTGTTTTCTTTATCAAAACAGGACCTGATTAGGTATAGTAACAAGAAAAGAAAGAACGGAAAGAGAGAAGGAATACAATTTCCATTTAAAACAGTTATTTTTGCATGCTTGTGTTGTATCGTAAATTCGTATAGCAGTAGTAGTGTAAATGGAGTAGTGGACTGATGAAGTGAAAGTTGCACCAACATCACCGTTTCATAAAGAAAACGGATAGTGGTGTAAATGCTGAATACTATGTGTGATATGGAATACTAAGCAACGGGCATACTAGAAACTAGAAGCGTTCGCTGTCAAGGAGAAAATCAGAGAGAATATCACAGAGGAGGTACGACATCACCACTACCGCCTCTGACGAAGGTTTTTTATCCTGTATGCTCTGTCCGTGACCATGGTGACCGTTTCCGCTTTTCAGCAAACAAAACGGATGAGCCAACTTTCCCAGGCATGGTTATATAAACTCCGAGAAAGGGAGAGCAGAGCGATAACGTATTATTATAAGACATGTGTCCCTCTGGCTCGTCACATTTTAGTTAAACGTCCGTCTCCTCCATTACCGTAATCATAATTTATAATCAAATCAACTAAAAAGTGTATTGCATGAATTTCGGTATAGAACAGAAACACAAACTGGTAGAAGTTGAAGCTACTCCGTCTCTAGCAGCAGGTTACTGTATGAGCAGTCAGTCAGATTTGGAGCGCTGTTGTAAGCATAGTATAATTGCAACCTTATCGGAGCATGTCATAATATCGTTGTCCATAATAGGCGTAATATAATATTAAATTGGGTTTGGAAAGAATAATTGGATGGACATAAAACAAATTAGGAAATTGACGAGAAATTGAGTTTTATCAGCAGTGCAGCAAAATGACAAAAAGGGGGTTTAAAATGAACTAGAATTTTGTTATATCTTGCGTACATAAAATAAACAATTGTTATTGTTACTCATTTTCTTTTTTTTCGTGCGTTAAATATTGCAAGGTTTTAAAAATTACTCCGAAGGTAGTGGTGAAAAGTGACTACAAGTTGTTCTCAAACAAAAGAGGAAACGCAAACGCTGCGGTGAAAGTTTGGTGATATACAGAGCATTAGCTAAAATAAACCCTGAGTATCTTCAGAATGGTAAATATGAGAATTAATATGAATTACAATTTGTTCCAAACTTGTCTGTCACTATTATTATTATTAACTATATTTTTTTGAAAATAAAATCGTTTTCAAAGGGACTGCTGTCACTCCTGAGAAAACTGGCAGTGCACACCTCTGCTAATAGCGGGGTAGCGGACAAAATATTCTGTCCCTAAATTAGTAAATTTTTGCGTACTTTTCCAATAAAAGCCAGCTACATAGATAACCTGTCTCTTCTTAGATATACGTGATTGACAGTGCAGATCGGAAGCGACTTGCCGAAGCAGGAGAGATCCTTTTTGATCTTTTGGAGGATGAAAAAATGGCTGGCGTGCCGTTGATTGTTTTTGCAAACAAACAGGACTTGGCTGATGCAGCCTCCACCGCTGACATTGCACGGTCACTCAATCTTCACACCGTAAGGGACAGGGCATGGCAAATTCAAGGTTGTTCTGCAGCGACCGGAGAAGGCGTTCGCGTAAGTATTCCTTACTTTTGCATTTATTTGTTTTGACATTTACACTAACTGTTGCTATCACAAGAACAAAATAACATGTTTGATTAATATACCGGTAACCATGTAGGACGGAGTGGAATGGGTGTTGAAAGCCATCAGGAAAAAATAACGTTCTTCTAAAAACGCAACTCCATGTAACATGTTACAACAGCGAAACAAAAAAAAATCGTCAATAATCGTCACCTTACCAGCAAATCTGCTTCAAAAATAAACGGTCACTCAATCTTCACACCGTAAGGGACAGGGCATGGCAAATTCAAGGTTGTTCTGCAGCGACCGGAGAAGGCGTTCGCGTAAGTATTCCCCACTTTTGCATTCATTTGCTTTGACATTTACACTTACTTGGTATCACAAGAACAAAATAACATGTTTCATTAATATACCGGTAACCATATAGGACGGAGTGGAATGGGTGTTGAAAGCCATCAGGAAAAAATAACGTTCTTCTAAAAACGCAACTCCATGTCAGCGAAACAAAAAAAATCGTCAATAATCGTCACCTTACCAGCAAATCTGCTTCAAAATAAAAACCTGAGCAAACACGACATTGTTTTTGCATCGTTAGTAAAATATAAACAAGTCTGCAATAGTAAAAAACTAAGCAAACACAAAGATAACTCAATCTAACGTTGCTACAAGCTACAATAACATTACATAATTTTAAGATGAATAATGAGTTGTGAGTAAATATAAGCAAGTACTTAATAAAACACTAGTCCAGCCAAGAGTACCATGTAGAAAATTAGATGATGAAAGCATCTCATCCACTTGCTTACTGTGTACAGTTAAAGGGTATACATAGAATACATGTCATGTAACCGTTGAAAAAATTTACATTTAATTTAGGCTTTCTATTTTTATTTCATGATCACGACGACGATATAAGCAAAAAATTCATTTTTATACACTGCTTTGTTTTCTTCGTTTCACTGATTAGAGTAAATTCTATTTTATACGGCCACGTACCTACCGTGCAGTGGTGATCTGGTCTACCTAAGGCATGGAAACGGTAGACAGATCATATCGGATCATAGTAGTTAATTAATAAATTGTCAACTATGTATATAACTTTTACTAATCATACTACATAGTTAAAACCAAGCAAACTATACTTTTGAGAATATGTTTTATGTACTACATGAACAATTTGCACAGCTCAGTTAGGTTAGTATGAAGATTTTGTCTTGTTTGATCGTTAAAATTATAACAGTCATCCAATTGTTTCAACTTTCCACGTATAATTTTTCCTTGTCAATTTAGCATTTTTGCATGCAGCGTTTTTACATATTAAGAGTATCTTTTACTAATAATACTATTTCCTAAGATTTCATAGTCTGCGATGCTGACGAGCAGATGATTACAATAAGACAGTAACAATGACTAATGAATAGCTATAAGCTATAGCTATAAAGGAACGTTACTCAAAATATAATATACTGCACAGCATGTCTATATAATGTAATGTAATTAATAGGCATGCTTTTGTCATCTTTGTTTTAAAGAGTAATATTGGTCTGGAATTGACAAACCTATATTCGTATTTTTTTTTTTAAATGAATAACAGTATTAACTATTTATACGTATATCTACCGTTACGGTTTGGTCACTTGTATCACAAATTGTTCAATTCAAAATGAGGTACTAATGTCATGTAGTGCGACGAGTTTCCATAGAAGCACATAAAACATGAAGCTCCAGTTTTACTATTAAAATAAATACCTATTCCTTACTTAGACTTGATAGTATTCTAATGAATAGATTATCTTGATTTTTTTTGGATTACTAACTTGAATCAAACAATCGCAATCTCGGAGAATTGAAATGGGATTGTTTAATGGTCTGTTTTTGTTGCTCACGAGGAATGAATTCATCTGTGTTAAAGCTATAAAATTGGCCGTGGCTTATAATGGATTTTTAGTAGGTTTGTAATCCAGTGCAGTGTAACAGGCATAGAACTGCACGTTCGCAGACTCACTGTGGTAACAAATTTAACCACGAATTGTTATGTACAATGTGTCCAGAAGGTATTTAAACGGCAAGTTGCCAAACTCCTTGAAAACTATTATGCATTAATTTAATGAGTATTGTTGCATTACAGAAATGTAACCTTTGCTACTTAATTACATACGACAATGCTGTAATGAAATATCAGGTATATATGTGCCCCATAAAAATATATCCCTTTTTATACAAGTGTTGACAAAACGGGCGAGAAAACTAGTGAATTCGAATTAAAATGGCACATAAAAATTAGCGAAAATCTTGCAAACATTTGGAAGGCAAAAGCAGGAAAGTATAAAGCAGTCGGGAAAGAAACACGTTCGTAGATATCTAGACAGCTGTAAAATTGCGAAAAAATCTGTATTAGTAGATATGCTGTGTAGTCTGAGCACTGACGAGGAGGATGCAAGATCAATAAATCAAATTAGCGGGTGAAATTAACATTAAAATACGTATTCGCATGTGTAGAATACAGTGGTGACATTTTTATTCCCGAATGGTCAGTGCCGGTGACGTCAGTTGACGATTAAGTTTAAAGC
>JAHZNB010004077.1:0-10543 GCA_027744295.1 Callyntrura guangdongensis
GCCATCCCTGGTTTTTATTACGCTAATATTTTCGGTGAACGAACTTGACGTACATTCAAATCGTCAATCAAACCTGGAAAACTGGAACCTAAAGTTCCTCAGGTAGGGGTTGCACTTAAATTTCAGTTCCGCAATTTTGTGCAAATGGTCAATGAAAGGACGGCGAGGGAGTTGTGACCACAATGTAGGCACACCACAGTCTATTCGATAAGTTTGTAAATAAAAATGGTACCTGCTTTAAGCGACGCAAACAACCAAAAATACGTTTTCAGATGACTATTTGTAGATACGTTAACTTCGTAAACTGAAACTTTTTGTGTAATAATAGCGCAGTCTAAGGCTACGTTCCAGTGCTACACTAAAATATTCACTTTGTAACAAAGGCTAAAAAAATTTGTGTGTCGAGCGCTTTAAATGAGACGGCAGGCTGTACAAAATACTTTAATCATAATGTGTGGTGTTACAGCGATCAAGAATGGGCTGCTGACAACAAATTAATTAATTAAACATTAACATACTCTGAAGAAATATAAATTGTTTCAATTATAAAACACGGAAAAATTCTTTAAGACCCACACCTCCCCGTACAAACAAATGTTTAGGCATGACGTTGTTGTACTAGCATTTCAACTGTTTATCCGTATCTGACAGTATTCGCTGGTAGCAAAAGAACGACGTTAACGATTTTTTTCTATGAACACCAGTTGTATTCTCACAAACATTATGTTCACGTCTGCTGTACTCGTGTTGGTTCTGCATTGCTCACTTATTATTACTTTGTGGAATAATATTTAGAACTGAAAACACACAAGCTAATAAGCTAAAGTTTTGCTCCTCTGCCAGTATTATTGAGGATTATCGAGGAAAATCTCATCTACGTATGGTTAAAAAAAAGTTTGAAATTATGGTAATGTTCTTATGAAACACTCGGTTTCGAATGTATCGATATATCAGGATTTAGTAACAAAATACAAATGTAAAATTTACAACGGGTTTTTAGTCAGCATGGAACAACGATTATTCAATCGTTATTGTTCGTGACACGAAAAATATGTTTATGTTAAAGTTTTGGTCAGACAATTGCAGCTGTCACGAGAGTTTTCTGACGTCGCTTTCATGGCTTGAATATCGTTAGACTTCCCATTGTATACAAAGTTTTTTCTTGAGAGACACTTAAAATAATAAAAAAAGAAAGAATTATTTAAGTGAGATTTTATGTATCTGGTTTGTATGTTGGCATTTACATGCTCATATGACCAAGAGATTAAGATGAAAATGAAATGGTCGCTCCGCAGAAAATCTCTGCTTTTTCTCATTTTACCTTCCATGGTATGATAATACATTGTATTACACAGAGAGTACATTTTAAATTATTAGTCATTTTCTTAAAATTGTGTGACTGTTGTTACGAAGCAGCTTTTAGAGAGTATTATTTCTGTTCAGGATTAATAATGTGTCGCACGGACACTTTAGCAAGTATATTAACATAATTCTCTGCATTATAGGTATTTAAAGTTTGTTGCACTCATGTCAAACAATATTTACCTAACAGAGTAGGATATCACAAACTATGAACGTTTTAATATGTTACAAAATGTCTTTATTAACATGCATTTTGTAATGCTATTCACATTTTCCATGTCATATAACTCAAACAACTAATTGGAATGGGACTAAAATTTTAAAGGAACAGCGTTTACTACGACAGTTTTATTTCTTTTTACATGCAAAAAGGTAGAAAACAGTAATTAAATGTACCTAACTAATACTGGAGTATGTACTCTACTGAAAAATATATTAATTTCAATTAAAATACGAGTTTGGTCCATGAGAGGTTTTTACATTCCTTCTGTCTGCATCACTATCTTACCTTTTACGTGTTGTGTAAATTTTATAGGGGCTGTAATATGAAGGAGGCTAAATTTTATTTTTTCCGCTTGAATGTTGGGGTTATAAATAGAAGGGGGCGATAATAGATCGAGAGGCGATATTTAGAGACAATACAGTAGTACTGTTTTAGTACGGTAGAAATGCTCGCTACGTTGGAGGCAGTGTTTGCAAAGAATCCTGACTTCTCTAAAATAAGGAAAATATTTAAGGTATTGCAAATCGATGCATTGGCTGACGCAAGTTGATAACCCAACGATCTTTTAAGAATGAAATATTGTCCAACAACTATTATAGAGTTAGAGGTAAGTTTTAGAATTCATAAATCTATTTTAACAGTTCAACTACCCAAATGACAATTTGGAATGGACATAGATTGCCGTTCTGAATCTGCTAATGCAAGTATGGAATAGTAAAAGCATATTGTTCATTGTATTTCTGTACAAAATTGAAGTAGAATAAACGTTCATATTATTGTTTATTCCTGACATGATTCAAGGACCTCAATTTTTAAACATAAATAAGGCTG
Source organism: Callyntrura guangdongensis (assembly GCA_027744295.1). NCBI lineage: Eukaryota > Metazoa > Arthropoda > Collembola > Entomobryomorpha > Paronellidae > Callyntrura > Callyntrura guangdongensis. Next base: position 2,417 of record JAHZNB010004077.1, read on the forward strand.
TGGGCTAAAACTGTACCTAACTTTGGTAAAGAAATTTAGGTTTTTAAAACGTCCAGGTCTGCTTATTATGCATATCCTAAAATCAAGGCATGTATGAGATGAGACAATACTATATCTACCACGCAGTTTACTTATTTAACGTGTTGTTTGATGTGCCAAGTAATGAGAATTTTTTTCTCCAGAAAAAAATAGAACATCGGTGCACTTGTGTAATTATATGACACTAATAATTTTTTGGCTTTGTATGATGTCAGTAAAAATATAAAATTGGTGCTTGATTGTTCTTTACCAAAAGCTGGCATTAAGCTGAATGCTAAATGTGCACGAAATACAATAACAACAGCACACGTTATGCAAATCGTATTTGGGTACTATTTTCAAACATTGTGTTTTCAATTTTGATTTGTAGTCACCTCCCGTCAACAGTTGAACTTTTAAAACCTGCAGTCTGGGATAAAAGATGAATGACAAGATTCTATTCCCGTCGTTTCTGTTCTGTGAAAACTTATCCTTTCTGTGCTTTCCAAAATGAGATTCTCTTTTTCAAAAGGGTGTGACAAAATTATCTCGTATGCCCACTTAAACAAAAAACTGTGAGAAGATTTCAGTTGCTTTCTTCTTTAAGTTGAATTGCGGTAGTGACTCAAAAATAGGTATGGTTTACAATTAACAACCACTTAATATAATATATGTTACGGCTTTCAATTTTTAATTCAAAACATTCGTTTTCTATTATTTTCAATATCGTCAGGTGCTGACTCCCTGGTCCTTGGTTGTTCGTGACACTTTGGAATGACCAGTGGTGTTAAATCATCGTGTGTCGATTCAATTTGAGTACTACAAACTTAATTTTAAGAAATTAGTAACGGCTCCCAGAAAACAAAAATACAACTTGAAACAGGTAAAATTGTAATATTTTTTTCTAAACGTTAATCAGTGCAAAATAGTTTATTAAAAAAATTACTTTATTATATTCTTAGTGCTGGAACCAACCACACCGAAGCAGGAACGGTGAAACTATGGACCGCTGTCATTTCAATTTATTCAATAGCCGAAACGTTTTGCTAAATGTTGAAAATTTCTCGCGCAACTCATCTAGAAGGTACTAAAATCCTAATTATTGCTTGCTTCTCATAGCTAGTACAGTTAAACTAACGATGGGAGACCGAAACGTGTACAAAAGCGGTTTCCACCACATTTTCGGATATCATTGCTCCTCTAAAGATAAGTGTCCGTGATAACCCTCAGGTTGAGGTTACAACGGTTTACTGTTTACGAAAATTTCCCAAAATAATTATGTGTGGGGAAACTTCAATGTAAACTTAATGGAATTAAACATGGAAAATTAAAACCAATTAAAGCATCCCCCACTGTGCTATTTTTTAAATCAATTTTTATCTTTACAAGCAAAATTGTTCCAAAATCATATTTGGAACACAAAAATCTTTAAAAATGGTAATTTGTGGAATTGAGAATTGGAACAATTTTGCTTGTTAATAAAAAATTGATTTAAAAAAATATTACGGCGGGGACCCTTCTTTCACTTTAACTAGTCCCGGTTAAATCCCATAGGGGTTCCGTAGAAATTTTCACAAACATTATTTCGACTATATTGTAAGCCCTAAATCATTGTAACCTGAGAATTGTCACCGACACTTGTTACACTTTAGAGCAACGCTATCTGAGTATATTGGGGAACTCGCTCTTGTTCACGTTCTTGTCTCCCATCATAAGTGTTACTGATGGAAATAAATGTTTATAAATTTGCTTTATGATTATTGATTCGAATCGTTTTAGAACCAGTAACCTTATGATTAGGACGCCATAGCTGATTCGATATCAGAATATCAAATATTTGTGGTGTTTTCTGAGAGTACTATTTTGGCGAAAATATTATTGACCTTTTCCAAGAAAAGAGGTACAGTTCTATATTCACATTCCCTCTTAGTAAAGATTTAAAAAACAATTTATGAATGGTTTCGAATATGAACAGTTCTAAATTTACCATTTTCAGTTTCCGTAGTGGCATGTGGAGAATACTAACGATAGCAGCAGCTAGGATGTCCGCAGGTCAGGATGCGTTACCTGAAAACTAGCAGCAAACAAAGGGAATTGCAGGACAACGGATGCCATTTCTTCTTAATTAAGGTCGCCAGCTAATTTTTATAAGCTCGTTGGAATGTAGAACACAAAATTTTACTGGACGTCTTGTTCTTCTAGTAGCAAAATTAGCTTTTATACACTAAATGGTATTTAAGTATGCATAATAATTTATGCGTACAACAAAAGATAAAAATGGCTTATGTGTAATTGATAATCTTTCCTTACTTGTACGTTAAGCTACTGGGCTTGGTTATACATAAGTGGTGACATATTGATTGGCTAACTAGTTATGATAAGTACATAAAGGACTTAACGAATTGTGACAGAATTACATCTAGAAAAAATGCATAATCGGACAGAATATTTCACTTACACTATGTTTAGAACACATCATACAATGAATAAAACTTGTGATCAGTCCACAGTCTCGCAGCCCAGTCCACGTTCGGCTAGTGAGTGAATGCAATAGTAAATACAAATCGTACTTACAAAATCAACGGCGTGTAAAAAAATTGTGTCAATCTAAGATCGATTGTACTGAATGCATGCAAATGGCAAAAAAATTGCTGTGAGATGTGCCAGCCACCCTCATTGAGCTTGGAAAAAATTAAAGCATTTTAAAATGCCAACTCTTAACGTATTTTCTCAATTGTCACGGATTTTCACAAAAATTGTCCGTAAAAACGTTTGTCGTACAGACAAATTCAATGTGAAATAACTCAATGCCGTTAGTGTTGATGAACTGCTGCTGTGTTCATGATGAAGTCTGAAACTTTGGTCATCTCCCGTATTGGTCTGTGGTGTTTCTGCTGCCGAGACCTTTAGTGGCGTACGCTGCAATATCCCATGGAATGCGTTCGTCAGCACAGGGTTCTAGAAAAAAGGAAGGTTTTAATTTTCTGATCTCAAAATCAGCATATTTTAAATTGCCCACGATAAAATAAAAGTGAAATAAAAATTATTTCGCTGTGTATAAACGTGATAACATACACTTGTTAGTATCTGCTTTTCGAGGGTTTATCACCACGGGGGAGGGTTATTACTTTAAATGATTCACTTTTCAAATTTGCAAGTGCAATGACACATTGTTACTAAAATCCTTTAGTACGACCAGTGCGGGTAGCGTCAAATCTTGGAAAAAATCCATCTGAACTATCTGTTGAATTTCCCTTTCAATAAAAAAATGCAATGTCGTACAGCCACGCAACAACACAGAAGAATCTGACAACAAAACAACTTAATCAACAATCCGTAATTAGCGAATGAAAAGCGTGTACACGCGTCAATCCCATTTATCTCTACTGTATATCAAAATACCGTGAAATTGAACAGAATGTCTCTTACCGAACACACTTGAGGTTAAAACGAGCATGGAGTCCTGAACGTCAGTGGATGTACAAGCTACAAATGCGGAAGGATGCAAAACACGGATCAGAGTCATGTCACCACAGGACCATTTTCAAACCCAAGGATACACTGAACTGACTGAATCTGCATCATTAAATGAAAAACTAATGGTTTGGTGTATGTTATGACTTTGTTATTAGGGGGTTAATGTCAATACGCTTTTATTACTTCGATGCATACATACCTCTGACTCTCCACTGGCCAGATCGAGAGTCTTGATCATCATAACCATATAACATAATAAGGAAATGCATTATAAATACAGGTTTACGTTTTACATGAACGAAAAATTAGAAGTGAATGCCGTAAGAACTTAGAAACAGAAACTTGTTTTATTTTCTGGTTAGTCAGTTACCTTACGCTATGCCAGATATATAATTTGGAAAATAGAAATTTTGATTTATTTTACCCACGTTTGGTAAAAAGAAATTTGGCAAAAGCTATTACAAATTTTAACAATTGTTGAAGATAAATGTACAATAGCAAAATTTATTATTTATGCACCATGTCATTACCATATGGTATGTATTGTATAGTATATTTATATACAGTACAAAAATTTCGCTATAAAATTTATCTGTGAATAAAGAAACAAGGCCAGGTATATATTCTTGTTGTATTTTAAAACCAGCACGCGTGACTTACACTATAATTTGCTGGTTTAAACAAAACTAAACCACGTTTCTTTCGAGTCCTTAATGTCTTAGACGTTGTTTCAATGTATGAGTGCAACTTATGAAAATTATAAAATGACCATAAACTGACATAACAGTTGAACAGGAAATTCATAGACGTACACTACGCAGTTCAGCTTTCTTCGATTTGCCGTTTAAATTTTTTATGACAATGTACGTTGCATTTGTGATAAGAATTCATCTGCTGTACAATAAAGATGCAGGCGCACAGCCATCTCCAGACTTGTTGGGAGGTACAACCTAAAAATTGTGGGATGGGTGGTTTGCGAGAACCCGAAAATATTCTGGAATAATTTTTAAATATTTCCATTTTGAGCTCAAATTTACGAACGAAGGGTCAAAGTATCGTGAATATGACAAAGTAGTAAGTTTAAACTGTCAAAATTCGGGGTTTTCAACGCAATGCTGATGTTTCTCAAATTTCATGTAGAAATAGGAATCAAAATTTATGAACGCATCGCCCCCCGAAAATTTTATTAAAACTTTAAAAACAAAAATGTCGCCTATTTGGGAGGGCAGTGCCCAGAAACCCTTTCTATCGACATGACAGTTACATATACAGACTTCTTGCTGACCGGAATTCCAGATAAGGCATTTAAATTTTTAGTTTTAAAACTAAAAATGTGAGATGCACTATTTTGCAGTGGTTACCGTTTGTTTGAGGACCTCTTCTTCGTTTTCTCCTGTTTGCTATATAAATGAACAAACAAAAGTCTTCTAAATTTGTGGTAGGTGAAGATTTACGATATAATATCCCCATTGATATACGCTGAAAAAATCAGAAGACTAGAAAAAAATTTCGCTTCGTTATGCACGTTTGTTATTAACATCAGTGCTGTAAAATGAGGTCTTTAATATCGGATAAAAACGTTTCCACTGCAGGTAGATTTCATTTAAGCTTAATTTTTGATTTAGTTATTTATTACAAAACTGAAAACATACAGCAAGACAAACACGATAAAATTACAGCAAAGAAATTTTGGGAAACGCAAAGCACATTATTTTCTTCCACATTACAATCGTGATAATAACCCTAAATTCATTAAGTCAAAATTTTGGAATAATGAATAATATTAATCTTTGGTTTTCCTTCTTTTGTCGTTGTTTCATTTTTCTATCACAATTCAATGTTTTAAATGGTCTCCTAGGTGTGATCGTTTAGTTCCTTCTTTACTACCATCGTCTTTACTCCTACCATTATTGTCGTGTCTGTTGAAATAGTTAATGTCTGTAGAAATAGAAATAATAGAGTCATCCGAGCTATCAATATCTTTAACTTTGTTGAATGAATTATCGCCGAGAAGAAAGTATTTGTTGTAAAATGCTATCACTTTTGGTTCCATAATTTTCCAGGTCCGCAACGCGTCCTCTCGTGTTATTTCCTTTGTCCACATCTCCGATTTCATAGGGTCTTTGTCGCTCGAGTGGTATACCACGATGATTCCCTCTTCCGCACCGGTGCAGATCATTTGAGTTATCAACTCTTGATAATATGCCGAGTCAAATATATAAGTTCCGACAGCACCATTCCTTACCTTGGAGACAAGCCGCATGTAATCCTTACCGTTAGATATTGATTTGTGTGGGTACTTAAACCCCACGACGATTTTCTTATCTGTACTCATTAAATCAGGGGTGTTGCCTACGAAAGGAAATGTGGGATGTTTGACCAGTCCAACAGGGTACTGGTAATCGCCTCTTTCAACGGCTATGTGCGTTAAGTAGCTGGAAATATATAGTTGTAACTACTTTTATTAAACAATCTTTACTGTCCAATTGAATTTTGTCAATCAACTCAAGTTGTCTGGCGAATCAGTTCTTTGGAGGGGTTTGTTATCCTAACAATAACAATATTATAAAATAATGAATCAAGTTTAACTTACCTTTTTACTGCTACTTTTTCTTAAAGTAATCCTAATCTCATTGGAAGTGTTTTTATGGGGGAGTATTATATTTGTGAGAGTATAGCTTGGTATTCTTCCAGTCGTCCCTACCTTACTGCAATCCGTCGTAGTTTTCCGCTCCGTCCGCTCCTTTCGTGCTGCTTGCTATTCTACACGTAATGCTTCGTGATATTCCTTAGACGACTTGTGTTTTACCTGTGAGCGTCCAAGCTTCCTATTAACTTCACTCACTCTTTCTTTGTTCTGTTCATTACGTCTTTTATGTTCTGAAATGAAATGAAAAAGTCTATCGATTCGTGGTTTAGAATGACAAGCCCATTCTTTTTAATTCTCATCGTGATCTCGGTCGCCTCCCAAATGAGAAAATTGATAGTCTGCTGCTGTGGTGATGGATACGGCTCTTTGAGTTCTTTGCCCCCGTCTTCGCCATGCGGGTATTGCACGTTGTGGGATTGGCATTATCTCTAACCTTAGCTGTTTGCAAACATTATTATAAAATTAATATTCTTGCTTTTTCACCTTCCTATGAGCAAATGAGAGTTCCCCTCTATTTAGTTATAACGTTAACAGTAACATTTCACAATTTCCTTCTTGTAGCTTACTCTTTTGATTTGAAATTTAACACGAGCTTTTGACAGTGCGGGACTACTTGTGCGTTTTTATAAATGCTATTACCACACCCACTTTGTTGAATGAATATGTCTCTTCCGTCGCCCAGTTGCCTGTAGTAAGTTATTTAGGTGCGTGCTGTCTCCTGCTTTTCATTATTCTTGATAAAGTCAGCATTATTTTAGATGACTTCTTTACATTGTTGGTTTTCTCTGTCATGCATGCACTCTATTCTTATCTCTCCACTTCTTTGCTAATGCGAGATGTGCATTATTTTATTTATGATTACTAGCTATGTCCTATCGCTCGATAATTTTGGTGTGTCCTTTCTTTATACTAAGTACGTGTCAAGGTAGTACAAGTAAAGTATATAAGCTTTATCATTGGAGTAGGATTAATCATATTGTATGGCTAATGTACAGGTAATAGGTATGTGTTTATATAATATATGTATTTGCTTTCGCTCTTATCTTATTTATTTACAGTATCTGTTTAGTCTCTCTCCTATTTACTAGTAATATTTTATTATCATATTTAAATTAATAGTTCATTCTCAGTTAATCATTACGAATTTCATGACACCCCTATCGTACTCATCTGGTATTTGATTGAGGCAGTGTTCAATGTATCTTGCCAGGATAAATTCATCCCAGCTATAAACGTTGTTCTGCAGGTGTCCCTGCAGCCAATCATTTACCTTAAATCAGGCATTCGTAAGGATAATTTGATAACAATTATTTAACGTAAGCTGATCATTTAAAAAGAAAGTTAAAAATGTTTGCGGGTCACGGCTCATTCCCTGCCGCATCGCATTTCCGAACGAAATGGCATCAGGACCTCTTTGGAAAGTAAAAGAAGTTTGAATGATCAACGTCATTGCTTGAAATAAGTTGGCTAATACTATATGCCAAATTTTAATGTGTTCCTGAACAAGTGAACGCGCATCTTTCCAGGAGGTATAACATACTGGCTTACGTTTTTTAACTCAGTTAATCCAACCTTATTTATTTCATAAATTATTTTAAGCAGGTCGTAATTTAATATATTTACAATCAATCTTTTTGCAGTTAATCCTCGGGCTGCTCCTCTATACACTGCTCTGCTCTGTGCTTGTGGTATAGGCATATTGCCTTAAAACCTATCAAACTACAATGTGAGGTATGTAGGTTGCTTACGCCATTGCAACAGGTAGCACGTAGCGCTATAAAATAATTTTAGTTATATATGTTATATATGTGCATAAGTTTTAGTTTATGTATGTAATATATTGTAAGTAGTATTTATATTGCTTACTTCTTAAAATTGTAAGATGGGTAAAATTGATGTTAGTATTAATATATAGTAGTGGTAATAAGTAATAATAATAGTGGGTTGCTACTTAAAAATGATAAAATGAATGTAGACACTGG
>JAHZNB010004078.1:0-11195 GCA_027744295.1 Callyntrura guangdongensis
CTGCCTATTTTCAGGTATTCTCAGTTTGGTTTGGGAGTTGGGATCAATCCAGTTCAATATGTTATATAATTTACTAGCTAATAAGACCCATTCTCGAACGGGAAAATTTTAAAAGGAACGTTAGTGTAGTTAGTTAATGTAGTTGTTAGTGTTTTGTTATATAATTTATGATGACGTTCTTAAGAAACTTGGCAGATGTGAGGGGGGCATTGCTGTAGGAACAGGGGGAACAAGGGGAAATATCCTATCCTGTAATGTAAAGTAATTTTTAGCCCTGATATCGACGCAATGTTAAATTTCTGAATTATTGCGAGGGGGATTTATCCCCCCGTCCCCCCAGTTTCAACTGCTATGAGAGGGGAGAATGCAAAAAAAACCAAGCCTCTGTGGAACATTGGGCAGATACGGTACACAGTTAAAAAACCATCAGCAACAATCCCTTTGTCGAAATTGCTGTAAATAAACAAACAATATTGTTGAAAAATATTTTTGGTCTGGTCATTAAAAATATGTCTTTTTTAAACCCTTTATAACTTCCTCATTCATACCCACGTTTCCAAAATTTTCAGTAGTCAGTAATAAGATGTGTCAAAATTCCTAGTGTATACATTGAAAAACGATTCCCATAAAAAATTCACAGTAAAAATCGTCTAATCAAAATGCCAACCTTTGATGATTTTAGAAAAAAGCATATCCTCAACCCAATAACCCACCGCGGCTACGAGTCATGGGACAAATTAGAGCAAAACAATTGGCTTAAAAACAGGCTCGCCGGCTTTAGCGGGCGCCAGGCATACGGTCAGAAGAAATTAAACAGTGTGATAATCGCGGAATCACAAGAGATTCTCAACGACTTTCGTAATCCTGGTGTCAAAGTATATTTACATAAATTTTGAGCTCATTTTATACTAAAAACTTTTGTACCTACATCAATAGAACAGTTTCTCATGAATTTGTCCAATATTGCAAATAGTATACAAAGGAACAAGATTTCTATTGGAGTAACAGACAGTATCCACTATGGTTATTCAGTAAAAAGCGATCCGAGGGGGATGAGCAGTACTCGGTGACTAAGTTAAATGTACGTCATGGTCCAATGCACTTTCTAGCTAGGACCACTCCTCAAGATGGCTATAAGCCCATACATTTCCATGCTCAATCTCCCGATCCGAATCCTAACTATTTTCCTAGGTACAACTAAGACCGCAAACAATGATCGGGTACCAAACATTAAAATGTAATTTAAAATAACGTTTACACAATTTTAAAACGAAAAGTTTTTAATAAACTAGTGGCAATCAGTACATAGAAAAGTTAGATCTTTAAAATATCGACGAGTAGATACGTCAATAGTGAGTTATTTCACGTGGAAATACAACGAATACTTCAAGGAATTCAGCAAAGACAAGTACAACAAACAACTTCCGCTTATGAATACTGCGACGATACTGCTCCTCCTCCGTTTGAACTAATTTTGGATCCCTGTTCAACCACAGCACCACCAACACGGACACCATCGTCATTTTGTATTTTGACGATACTACAGAGTTTTGCTAAATCTTTAAATTACTACATCCTCCAGCCTTTGATCTCATTCGGGAATTTCAATCTTGAATGAAGTTGTTTCTGTAGTATTCTTCGTCAAAAAGGGTAGTTGATTCCGTGGGTGCACCTGCCGTTGGGTTTGCGACCGAGGAATGGGCAGAAGCAGATGAAGGTTGAGCGGAGGAATCTTCCGAGGACGATGGGGGTAATGGGTGGCGATGAAGTTGTCCGTGACCCCTATCCCGTATGCCGGGAGACTTTACACGGGAATCGTGAATCATATTGGGGGAGGCGATCCGTTGCGTAGGATCTTGCATGCAACAAACAAGACCTCTAGGGCAGTCCGCCTAAAAAATCAAAAAAGGACAAGGTCATACAAAAAATCAATTAATTGTTATTAGTAGATTCTCACACAAGTGTGTAACGCAAAATAAAAAATGATATGTTAATTCCTGCCGCATAAAAATGAGGGCTTTCGGTTAATACTAGTGTTTATTATTCTTCCTGAACAATCCCAGCCCAGCAATTCAGTATAATGATAGCATTAAAAATGCGAAACAGCAAACGTCATGAAAAATACTGGCTAAGTAGGCTAATTGCAAAAACAAGGAAGATTTTTAAAATTAAAAAATTTCTACCATCTTGTAAGATTTCAGAGGGAAGTGTGCAATCTCATCGTTGTTTATTGGACTGCAAAAGTGTATAATCATTATAATGCCGCAGGAACGATGTAACATCGTGTTGAATTTATATTGAGTTAAATGGTAGGATGTCAGTAGTAGTACGTTTCAGGCAATGACAATCGTTTGATGCTACAATGCATTGCGAATATTGCGATTCTAAACGTATTTTTCAATGGGCTCCGCCATATTTGCCTCGCTTGCGCACGTTGTGATAAAATGACTTACCAAAAATAACAAAGTACGCACGGCTTGCCATTTTTAGCCAACTCATTAGTAGTATAATTATTCCATCTGTATACTGTCAGCTGCTGACGCATGATTGTTGCAATTATGGGCACTTTTTATTGGGAACTTCATGAAAGAAAGAGACAATAAAAATACTGACAATGACAATTAGTGGTACTAATACCATGTCACCATTTCATTGTCCTGTCAGATTATGTCATATGTCATACGTATGAATTTTCATGTTCGGTTGGTCTGCGGGATTTATTAAGTTTTTTGGCGGTGTGCGTTGCGTGACCTTCAATTTTAAATGTTAAACATAAGGACTCTGACCAGTTGCAAATAAATTTTATCCATTCGCCTGGCAAATAATACATCTCGGTATGGCGGTGGGATAAAAGATGCAAATGCATATACTGTAATTATTGTTTAAATTTTTAAAAAACACGCCTACTCACGATCATTTTCAGATAAGGTAGGTACTCATGTTTTAATTTTGTAAGTACCTAACGTCCATTTAACGTAGACGACGCTGATGGCGATAATTTTTAGTGTAAAATTAAAAATGCCGATTGTATTCAGGGCTTCTGCTGACCATACATCTCGCTTCCTGTAACCACCATCATCATCAATATCATGGATACATGTTCCCACAAATTATCTTCCCAATCCTACTAAATTGTGGTTTGGTTCATGTCAGTTAGGTTTCATCATAAATACTACATATAAAAGGACCTGTTCATGATTCATAATAATGAAATGTTATCGTTGTTACCAGTGTTAGTCACGTCTGCGTCTTGTAAAATGTACAAAATACCGTTTAATCGCGCATTTACACAACAATACGAACAAGAACATAAAATTTCTCAAGGTTTAATGGTGATCATTTACGATAATCTGACCACTGACCACTATACTTTGCTATTTTGGTTCACACTGTGAACTGTGTACATTTTTTATGGGAAATTGCTAAGCATTGGGAATATTAAACTTCTTCAGTCCACCCATTTATATTGTACAAATACTGTGCTGTAGGTGGTTCACATTGTAAGCATTCCACAATCCGTCCAACCAGGTTATCTCAAATACGCCACCAACAACCAACCTATGCACTTTTGGTGAGAAGACACCTTTGCCAAGAAATGATTTATTTTATGCCATGCCATTATAGTTAATGTATTATTTAACTTTGCTTTTGCTTCTAGTTGTGACTTGTGACTTGATGGTACCAACATGAGCAATTATTAAATCAAAATGAATGTTGGAGAATAAAAACCATTCTTAAAAGGTTCCCACAATACCGTCTTCGTGAAGTGATTATTACATATTTTTGTGTACATAAATTAGTGTGGTGATTTAACTTGTATGAATATATGGCATGCACATCAAATGAAGATGGAAGTAACTTCACAGTAATTTGTTTAACTGTTTTTTGTTAACAATAATTTACTCTGCGTACATGCACAATTTTGCTAACGCCATTGTTGAGTCAGCAGACAAGTTTAAAAGTATTAAAGAGCAACAACAACTCGCCATCAATATCACAGAATCACAGCGCAGCAATGAACCTTCATTGAAACCAACTCTTTGATGTGTACTTAAGCTTTGTGCTGACTTAAGTTAAGTACAAAGTAAATTACTCAAGGCAATGCAGAAATATTAAAACGTTACTCTCACAGACTCACAGTTGTGATAATGATGACTGATGATAAAGTGCAGTAGCACAGTAAACAAGTTACATTAGAATTTAAAATTAACGAGACACTATGTCTAAATGACACTGTGTACGCAGCCAGTGCTAGTTAAACGAGTCAAGTCTAAAATTTACGATGACAATTTTATCATAATGGGCGTCACAGCTGCATACAAATAATTGTACCCAAGGCCGTCATTTCGACGAGTGACGATGGCCCTACTGAAAGCGGTAGTTGTACAATACAAATACGTATGAAAATGAAGACAAGACAAAGTGTGCGGTTCACTGGTTCATGCAATTGTTGTGCTACGCATGTTTAGTGCTTAGTACCGGTACATAAAATAGTTATATAGCACATGTTGCCAAAAATCATGGTTATGATTTTTATATATTAGCAACCAAACTTAATATTTCGTAAGAATGTAAAAAAAAGGCCCTCAGATCACAACCACAACTAAATTTGTACTCTAGAGTTGACCTCAAAGACACTCAGACGAGGATATACGTAAATCAAATAAAAATCTAATAAAAAGTATATCATGCTCATTTGTTTTGCTTGTAAAACATATAAAACTCGATGTTTTTTATGTAAACTCAATAACTCATACATTCGACCTTGTAATAACATGTCACAAAAAGTTTCAATAGAAGAATGCATTTCAGGTTAAAATCAGTCATACACGCAGCAACATTATAATATTAAGGTATTTCTCTAGGCTGATGTCAGGTTTTTGCACTTCATACGGACTAAAAGATGTTCAAACCAGAAAAGCATGTACCTTTTTCATGTTGTAACATGGATAAAAACTTTGGACCACCCATAAAGCTATGGGTGTTCTGCAATGGCCTAAACAGCCTGGAGTCTCTGTCACGGCTGTCACATTTCTATACATGGCTGCAGACAACAGAAAAAATAAAATTCATAAAATAAAAGTCGATCAAATAAAAACAAGTCAATTGACCATGGCACGTGTATGAGTGTGTGATTAAATAATGTATGAAATGATTTGTATAAAAAAATAATTGAAGTGAACATGCCGTACCGAAAACTTCAGTCATGTCGAAATTGAGGGCCATCATGGTATTGAAAAAGGACGCTTCAGCAGACGGCTGCTGTCGCCGATTATATGACTGTTGTGGGTGCGGAGGTGGCGCTAAACTGGCCAGTAGACTGGTTCCAAACCCACCAAAACCAAGTTGTCTTCTTACCCTTCGTAGCGGTGGTAGTGATGCATCTTGCGTAGAGCCATCGCTAACTTGACAATGCAACAAAATTATTGTGATTGTAGCACTAAATATGAACACCGACGAAACAAAGGAGTATATAGAGGATGTCACCGAGGTCGACCTTGACCTCGGTATTCGAAAACAGACAGGTGCGACCATAGTCATTTTTTAAAATGATCGTTAATGTAACTTTCCTTCTTCAGAGAACAAAAATGGGCACTGGTCACCACACTTATCACTACAATTTAACTATACATCAAAGCACGACGCACTAATACTTCTTCACAGTAAAAAACGCAGAGCTAACGTAATTTATTGCTACAAATATTCTATTCACGCTTTTCAACAATTTGTTGATCTTTTTTGGTTATCTTCAAATACTTAAACCAAGTCTTGCTTTTGTTGAAACTATTAAGGCTACACTACCGCAACCACAGTCATGACCATGAGCCTGTTTGACTAAACTAAAAAAGAACACAGAACACGTTTAAAGACAGCTTAAGTCGAAACCCGACTTTGCTTTGTTGGACGTAGTGATTCACTCACACACAACAACTGCGAAGTTCACTCCAATCTGAGCAGCGTCCGCGTTCCACTTGACCGTTTTTATTCCGGGAAGGAACTGTGCTAGAGTCGCCATAATACAATGACTCATATGTACATCACAAGCAGTAGTAGATACACACAAGTTAAAACGATGAACGATAAAACAACCCGCGAGTACAATGCCTTGTTTTTCTCCACGTTTCATCTAACAAGCCTACTTTGCAAAGAAAGGGCCAATTTCTGCATGAAAACGCGTTTCCGCCTAACTATATATTATATCACAATGTGAATTTTCTTGTTCAATGTGAATATTTATCCAGTAAAAGGGTTAGATATTCTCAATTGTAATTCTTGAGAAACTATAGAGCTGACGAATGACGACTGAAAACCGGATTCAATCAATGAAGTCAAACATGTATTAATAGCAGTCTACACCACCGAATGAAAGACGTCATAGGATAATGATGGCTTCCAAGTTGCTAATGATTTGATACGAACCTTTTTTTTATTAAAATTTAACTCTGAGGACATATGTGTGCGTATGCGGTGCTTATAATGACAAGCGAACCAACCAGCCAGGTATTTTTATGTTGTATAAAGATTTTTACTGCTTTATAATAATAAATCGTCAAAACCGTTGTGTTCGTTTTCCTCACAATTTATAAGTAAAACAAATGCAACAGCATCTGCAACGAAGTCACTAATTATTCATGTAATTTTGCCACTTTCTTACCATTATTACAGCACACCCGTAAAAATTTCAATCTCATTTCATTACAAATATAGTATTGACGTCGCACGCACAAACACTTGCGCTTCTACTCGCTGACTACACAATAAGGAACATGCGCCTAAAAAACTTGTAAAACTGGACATGCTGAGCCGAAGTTGTACATGGGTTCTAAAAAACGTTCATAGTGATACAGGTACTAATATGAGTTCATCATCTTATA
The DNA here is from genome assembly GCA_027744295.1 of Callyntrura guangdongensis. NCBI lineage: Eukaryota > Metazoa > Arthropoda > Collembola > Entomobryomorpha > Paronellidae > Callyntrura > Callyntrura guangdongensis. The sequence continues at coordinate 6,876 of JAHZNB010004078.1, forward strand.
AGCACGAAGGGTTGTAGTTGTAGCTATACCACAATCATCCACGCATCGTTTATTATAGTAATCCACTTGCACATTATTTTATTTTGAAAACAGGATCCTCCTTCTTAAGTGTTAAATGTTATTATTTTTGGTGTACGTAATATGTCGTTCATAACATCAATACGTAAACACCAGAAGAGAGTACACTGACGACTGCATTCATTGAAGGACGTCATAAAAGCCACCCGTTATGGTACGCGGTCAGGACCCAAATCTTATGGATGAGCTTAGTGAGAAACGAAATGATTTACTCGACCAAAAAGAGCAAGAACTCCTTGTTTCTTCCATCAGTTTCAGTACTGACACTCACGTTGGTGGTAAACTGCTGGTCGAGAAACAATAATAATATTTATATTACACTTGTAATTTGCGAGACACACTTTTTTTATAAGATGAAGTCCTTTTTTGGCTTTTATTGTATTTCGTCTTATGTAATCTTGGTATTGGTTCAGTTTTTTCTGGCTCAGCTTCAAAATTCATGTTGGTCAGTATCAAGCGTCTGTTTGGTGATATGCAGTAGTAACAGAGAACTAATTATACTCACCTGTGGCCACAAGCCAGGCCAGCAGAGGAATGAAAGAAACATGAACAAACAATCTTAAAGTCTGCTGAGGAACTGACAAGTCTTCTTAGTTGTTGATAGTATTGTTGAGCTATATGATGGGATAGACAAACAACAATGAACTGCTTTGAGGTGCCATGCGTGCGTGAGTACGAGCAAGTTTATGATTCCTTTAGTTGGGCTTGTGGGTATATGTAGTAGTGGCTTGTGTGGAGAATGAACAATACTTCAGTTTGTCGGGCGTAAAACAATGCAAAAAACGATGATGAATACACATTGTCAAAAATTTTGTTTATGATGATGTGATGCTGCATTTACCCTGCATCACGTTTATATCTTGTTTGCCTGCACTCCACTGAACAATGTTTTGAGTCAAAATAGAGTTTTTGTGGGTCAGTAGTGGTCGTCCACTTATTACTTTTTGAGTAAACTACATACTGACGATGATCAGTAGTAGTGGCTAGCAAGTTGCAATTGAATTTTGAAAAATAATGCATGTCATTAGTTACAGACGAGGGTGCATACCACAAAGGTGCACGACTTTTTGCGTTGTCGTTTTTACCCTACACGCCTTACGACGTCGTCGAAAGCTTGATCATGGGTAACAGTTGCCACACAAGGAAATAAAAGAGTCGTTTACTAGATCACACTGTATCCAATGATAACTTTTTTAAAAGAGGGCTATTGTACAAACAAATAAGTTGAATTTTTTGGATATGCAACAACTGTGTAGCGAGCGATGTTTTCTTTTAAAGCAACATAACTTGTACTTTAACTACCCCTTCACTGGCGCACTGTTGTTTTATGACTCTAATCGAGATATATGTGCTTTAATTACACGGAAGCTTTTTAAATTATTTCACAATTGTTTAGGATAACACTTTTTATTTATTATTTTGATGTAGTTTAGGGGGACATTATTACTAAAGGCATGACAGATTGATGATAATGATGATGCACCTGTAAAGGTTTTTAATTCTTTTTCACTTTAAACGGATTAAAATACATTATCCATGAATGTAATTTGCTGTACCAATTAGTGTACAACATTTACACAATTTGTGGAGGGGGATTAAAAGATTCATAAAGAGTAATTTGACAAGAAGACAACGCCTATGTACATGGAGGGAAGTAAGCTTATGTTCCTCCCTCCGTTACTGTTGTAGTTGTTAGTGGTTGGCTTTTGGCTTCATACATAGAAAACAGACAGAGAAACTCCTACGTCAATTTTTGAAGAAATCTTGATAAATTAATGCTTTAAATGCTTGTGACAAAAATAGATGTAATCTGCAAAAAATAAATCTTTCCTTCGTGAGATTAAAATTAAAGGGTTTACACTTTAAAATTGCTGAGAGACTCCCACTTGTGGTTTTAATTTCTCATGGTACTCCCTAATACATGGTACAGCTATTCCGTCAAAACTTTCTTTAAATGTACATTTGATCTACATAGAGAGGAATTAGGTTGAGGTATTTTTATCCTTCTAGCTTGCAATTGTCACCCCATATATTGTGTAAGTAAAAGGGAAGGCTACATACACAATGAATGACACATGCGTTTGCATGCTGCGTAGGCATTGCATTTTGCATTACAATTTATTGAAAAGTTGCAAGTTTAGAATTAACGTGCTATCTAAATTAAACTTCATCATTTTCATCACTATATTTACTTTCCTAAGTTAGTTGTTCTCTGCTTCTTTTTTAGCGTTGAACGTGGGAATAAAAATAATCTGTTGCATTCATAATACGACACTGCGTTGTTGCAATAGTAGAGTTAATGTGTGAGAGAAAACCAGGATAAATTTATAGACGTTTAGTGGCTGCGTAAATTGTTCCGACAAAAATCAGCAGGGATTAACAATAAACGATTGATTACAAAATACTTTGTCACCTATACCTCGTACGCAACAGGCAGCAGCTTATGCCTGAATCAATTATTGTTGATGATGTGATGACTTGCAATGTACATACCACTCTGTGTTGATTTTCTTTTTATGAAAATGAGATCAGTTTAACATTTTTGTTGTTACTACATCACATCAACGCCCGAATTACTGACGTTGACAAAGCTAAAATTGTACACATGAAGAAAAATGACACATAAAATAGTATAACTCCATTCGAGAGGAAGGTGAAATGGTGCAATGCAATATGCAATACAATTGAAAATATTATTTACGAAGTATGAAGTCTATTCAATCAACCTATACTTTCAATATGACTGGGTGACATTTTCACGTCACAGTATACACAAAGTACACATACAGGTAAATGTACAAGATGCCAGCGGAGCGTCATTTTCAATTATTGTTACCTTTAAAGAAATACGTTCTTTCCGAACAATGATTTACGGGGTTTAATATATAATCACAATCAGTATTGCGTACATCATTATTACAAGTTGCTTTGTGGTCCCATCACTGACATAATACCTACATAAACGTCACACGTCACACATACAATCCTTGCTTAAAATTTATCACATTCATTTATCATTGCATTGCTGGTTATAGCCCTGCATCATGATGATAATTATAAACACTTTTCAACTTTTCAATCTGCAGTCTACCCCATATTGTAAATCCATGCATTTGCATTTTGATACAATACGTTACGTGCCTACCTCATCTACCGATATCCGTTCATTGCCTTATTACCACCAACTTTTGCTAACATCATGCAATGAAGATGGTATCACTAGAAAAAATACATTTTCCGAGATGTTCAATCGACTCTCCTCCATCGACACGCAATCACACCATCATCATTCTTTGTAAGTTGTCTTGTCATCCATTAGCGGCAACAACAAGTTGTTGCAGCTGTCCGTCACCTCCATTTCTTCAGGGTAAACAATTTCGTTCATTTTCCCATAATGTCAATTCAGAGACGCACACGAGCTTTTCCCTTAACCATTGTTGCACTAACAATAATCAGATCTAGTTTCAACAATAACCTAAATGTGATGTACAGTACAGTGTACGCAGCATCTCATCAACGTCAGCTCATAAGTAGCCACCTAAATACGAAGTGCATTGTATTTTGTATTGTTATCTTTATTGAATAGCGTAGCAAGACGATGATAGCTGTGAGAAGGGAAGGATAATATCTCGCAAAACTCGGCTGGTGAAATAGCGGTATCACTACTCACTACTAAAATATGTATGCATTGCAGTATATTTTGGTATCAGGATCAGGCAGGACATCATTATGACACCATGAAACTTGGCATTTACAAAATACGAAATCACATAATGACAATCCTACGAAACGCAAAAAAATGCTTGCTGCTGATTATTGCACTGTTTTGATACATATACAGAGAAAAGCTAAGGGGTATACCCTTCGTGTAGCGTGTTAATTTGAAAGCCTTTTATAGTTATCGTTATATCGTTATCTCTTACTCATTATGGCGGTTATGAATTTATGATTGTGCGTGAGTACAAACACACACGATAATGCAATGTTAATGATGTCGATTTTGATGATAAAAATGCAATAAACGCCAGTAATCAAATGTTGACAGTTGACAGAGCTGTAATGATATGGTGGATTTTAGTGCTACCATAACTGTGGCTTGGTGAGAAGCCCATTATAAGAAGAAAAAAATTAACTCTACAACAATATCTTCAATTCATTGATGCGAAAACTTGTCGTTGGTGCGTGTGTGAGCAACACGGTAGTATAATCTCATCATTAACAATGAACAAGTTTGAACAACAT
>JAHZNB010004079.1:0-10758 GCA_027744295.1 Callyntrura guangdongensis
TATGTCTTCAGTTTAAATTGTACCCTCTCTACACGTACTAGTTTGAAAACGAATGGATAACAAAAACGAAGGAAAAATCTTATTTGGTCTAGTCTCTTATTTGACGAGATTTACATCTTTGTTTGTACAGTCAACAGCACAAGAGTCAATATTCTTGCATAATATTTGTGTTCCTCGGTGTAACTTATACCAAACGAAAAGTGCCGGAGAGAGAGAGAGAGGAAGCCTGCTAAGGTTATATATTTTGTGTTTGTAGTAGGAGCATCACTATAACTGATTACAGCTCAAATATATATTATATGTATATATTGTATATATAACTATAAATATGTATAACTTATAAATATCGACAACGCAGTGTAAGCCTAACCATGTTTTTGTATTTCTTTCCTCTTCAAAGAACCTGATGCGTCATTGTTTGTTCACAGCAGAAGAAAAGAGGAACGGCAAGTCAAATTATTTTTTTTCGTTTTTCCGCTGTACAAAAAAACAAGCAAACTTTTTTCGCTTTGGAAATCCCCTATAAGAACACAAATAAGACGGTTTCCATAAAGGCGTGCTTACTTGTATTTTTCTGTAAATTTATTCGTAACTCATGGAATTGGATTGGAGAAGAAAGAGAAAGAGTGGGCGAAACTGAGATTCATTTTGTGCGAAGCGGAGAAGATTTTTTTTCCTCGTCCCACCACAAGAACACAATTTCTTAACCTTGTGTTTACTCAAAGAAAAGGAGATGAAGAGCAAGGAAGAAAGGGAAAGAGAGTAAATACATAAATCTCCAGAATTCATTCATAGTCATGAAGAAGAGAAGAGATGAGTGGAGGGAAAGAAAAGTAGGATGATTGTACCCTGCGACGAGTTGTTATTGTGTGCTTAGTGAGTAGGAGTGGGAAAGATAAATGATAGATTTGTTTGTGTTTATAGATGTTGCTCCCTACTTGATCAACTTAGGCATATAAGATGCATTGTTTTTGTGTGTGTATTTTTGAAATCCGAGAAGACCACGCGGTGATGGGGTAGGCATAAAAACTAAAGTAAAATATATTTATTCTCGCATTATTATTCCTCTCTGGTGTTTTGTTCCATTTGAGTTGTCCCGAGTCCTTTTATAATAATAATAATAACAGTAGTAGTAATAATAATACTAGTGGAACGACTATAATAAAAAGGAATTGAGAAGAGATAATAGCAAAGCACTCACATGGCTGACTTTTGCTAGTGAAATGTAATAATACCATAAGAGGCTACATTATAATCTGTAATCGAGTGATAGGGCGTTTCTTGTAGTTTGCTGGTAGTAGTGGTGATGGTAGCAGTAGTGGTAGTTCTCTTGAATGAATGAGTTTACTTGAAGAGAGAAAGGAGAGGCGCGGTTAAGCAGGCATTCATATTCACAGGGTGTGTATGTACGTGGTTGATTGTGAGTGTGCTGTGTTTATGAATAGACATGGAGCAAGGGAAAATATACGGTTGTTTGGGTAAGGTATCTAGGAATATGGGTGTATATTGTATTTTCACAGTGGCAAACAAAATGCATGGTTTTTGGAAAGGAGGGAAACTAAACCGAGAGAGGGAAGGAAAAGAGAGAAGAAAAGTAAACGAAAAGAAAGGAAAAAGATTTGTAAGAGGGCATATGAATATGTACGATTATGACCCTAAATCCACGCCACTTTAGTCTCTTGAGGAATGAAAATAGAGATGGGAAAAGAGAGACGAGAAAAAAGAGAGGAAGAAGTTGATTGTGGAAACAAGGAGTTACTTCAACTAAAGAATTAAAGAGAAAAGAAGATAGAAAAGCAGAAGAGAGAAGAGCGAGAGAATGAGTTAGTGAGAAAGGAAAAGCCAAGGGGAAATGAAGCCAAGAGAAAATAAGGGAAATCTCTTGGGACATTTGATGTTCATTAAATCCTCGCCTCTTTTTCCCTCAAATCGGACTGTGGTGCCTGGCAGAAGAAGGAGAAAAAGAAGAGAAAAAAACACGATATTGCGGCAATTTCATTACACCAGAAACACCATTCTATCCGATTCACTCCTCGTCTCATTCCCTTTTATTATCTAACCTTTTACTAACCAGCCAAACTGTTTCACTTAGGCGTGCAGCTCGACTACTACTATTACTATATCCATATAATATACTTTCACTCTCTCCACTGGTTATAACATCGTCAGAGTAGGCATATTCGGCCCTACTTTGTATGGTCCTTTTGTTCAACTCCTTTTCTCTCTCTCTCTCCAAGAGTTCTCCAGCTTGTCCCCCACTTTACTTACATATTCTCTCTAGAAGATGCGCTGCTTTCCAAGCAGATGATGTGGTTAAGTAGAATTGGCAACAGTCGCAAATGTACGCGGCCTATATTATTATCAGTCTGTGATCATCATAACTTTTGTCTCTCTTTGTGTGTGTATGTATCCATATCGGCCGATCCATTTTATAGAGATACTTATACCGAGAGATACACAACCACAATGTGTCTGTTTACTTACATCTGATCCCCTTTCTCGCTCTCGCTCGCTAGCTCTGCATTTGTATGTATGTAGTAATTCCTGCTTCGCTTTTGTTTTCTTTTGAATCGTGAACAGCATTAGGACGAGTTTTTTTTCTCTTCTTAGAATGGAAAATCTTATAACAGCATATCTAGGAAAATACCATGTGAACACACACATAATACTCATCTGTCTGCAGTATACGTGCTGGTTCTTACAATCAGCTCCGGTGCCAAAGCCAATGTACCTAAAAGTGTGCTCTTGTTCACCACGAGTGCAGCAGAGGGAGAAGGAAAAGTGGAAAAGACAAGAATCCATGCTGACATGGCAGAATAGCGTCACCATTGCAATCATCATCATCGTCATCACCATCCCTGCATCTCCTAGTTGTTCCACACATACCACAAAGCTATTATCTTTTTCTTGTGCGGAGAGAGAGAAAAGAGAAAGGATAAGAGACAAGTTGGTCGTTCTCCTTGAGAAAAACCTCTTTTTGCTTTCTCTTCTCCTATGAGAGCTTCCCATTTTCGTGTTGAAAGAAAAAGCCGTGGAGAGAGAGAGAGAGAGAGAGAGAAAGGACAAAAGTCGACAGTAGATGATGGCCCATATCAAGTAGTATGTAGTGGAAAAGAAATCACATAAAATGCGGGGCACACCCGGAATTAATGTCAAGCTGCAAGAAAAGAATAGAAAAGTGGTGTTGGGCGGGAATTTGCAGGACAGAAGGAGATGTTGAGAACGATAATGGGGATATTAGATTTTGTCTTTTCAACACTGCTGGACATTATCATTATCCTTTTAAATTTGAACACGTACTTGCCTTATTCATGAACAAAAAATGTCAATTTTTTCTCTGCAAAACAATTTAAACGTTTTCCTTACGAATACGTGTTAACACAGCAGTAGTGTCATAGTTTTCAAGGGAAATTTTCTTTCTCAAATTAGTCTACAAAATTCCATAAATTGAAGTTCCATAAAATCGTCCTCTATTTTTTACTCATGTTGTTAACAACAAGTTCACTTTAAAATTCCCCCTGTCGTTGTTAATGTACATCCCACTGGAGTGCCTTCCCTTCTACCTACCACTGGGCCTTGTGGTCTTTTTAGTAAACATAATCTAATATCCTGTAAACTTGTCAAGCTTTAGAAAATGCCTCTCTATGTGGTTCGTGGTCGACGCGATGTTGGAATGAAGTTTGTACTACCTTGTCTTCTTGGCAGGCAGTAGATCGTTTCACAGACAACAAGCACATAATATGTATGTATTCATGTCATTCACAAGTTTTTGGAGAACGCGGGAGTGAAAGAGAGAAAGACTACTCGACTGACATCAGTTATCATGGCAGTAGAGCAGCTTTACCAGCTTTGATGGAATGATATGTGTGCTTTGTTTTAACATTAACCACGAAAGTAGTAGTGAGTAGTAGGAGCCGAGTAATACCTCAGAACCCACTAAAATGTGAATTGTTTAGGTAAAGTAGAAGGCGAGTGAGAAACCACAACACTGACACCACATTCATATTATAAAGTACCCGGGGCAGGCAGACTTGTCTGCCGACAATCTCTCTTCTATGTGCTTACATGCCACACCGCATCATCGTCATCATGCTCCTCCCTGTGTACCACCGCCGCCAGGACATACTTAGCATAACAGAGACATGTTATTATTACTTTTCACCAAGAGGGAGAAATAAGCACCCAAGCAGAGAGAAAGAGGTTTCTCACTTTCTCTTGGCTGTAATAAATGGTGGGTTAATTAGCAAGACTGATTTGTTGACTGATTACAATTTCCTGCCAACTTCGTGGTCTCGCCTTGGTTTGTCCAGGCGACGAGACGAGTATGATGGTGGTGGGCGTGTCATCATCGCTTTACTCGTCTTCTTCCTGGGAAAAACCAATTAGCTCAATTTATCGTGACGACAACGAGCACGTCGACGACATCAACGAAAGAGAAACTTTCCGATGCAGCAGCGATGGTGATGTTCATGATGGAAAATCCGTTTTGCCTTCAAATTTTATAAAGTTAATAGGATTTGACATAATGTGGACGGGTTTCCAAGAAAATGAAGGATTGCCAGAGAGAGAGAGAGACGCCTGCATACTGTAGATGTATATTTTGGAAGAATATGCTTCAGTTTCTTTGGTAGGGAAGACACGAAGGAAAACTGAAAATTATATGCAAGTCACATTTCAGGTGTACTTACATTATAAGTCATAAGAAACAAAAATTTCTTACATAGCATTCCTAGTGTGAAATGAGTATCATCTTATAAAACCGTCTTTATTCCATTTTCCTTCTTGTTTTCCGCTTCATTCTTTCTCGCTTCGGGAGAGTCTTGGCGAGCGCGAGTGGAACACAAGTGGAAGAAGGGAAATGAGGAAATCTGCTAAGAAAAAAGTAAATTACAAAGATGTTCCTGCTTCTAGATATGGTTGTGTGTGAAAGAGAAAATCGAGTGGTGTGCTCTCTCGTCGTGATTATGATGAAACCAGCAACTTTAAGCACATTTCAGCTCACTCATTTATTCATTCACTCGCACTCTCCCTCGTTTACTCGCATTTTCTCTCTTAGCAGCCGTGTGTGTAGTGCTTCGCCAAGTGAGAAATTGGAATGGTAATGAATATAGAGAAACAAGTAGTTGTTGAGTCTAAAATGGGTTTCGTTGCGGCTCACGAGACAAGAAGAAAAGCGGAGACTGTGTCTGTGTGTGTGTGTGTGTAGCCGTCCCCGTCGTCAGTATCAGATACGGCAACAACTCTACAGCCTATTGAAAGTCAACTCGAGTATAAAAAGAGACTTCCAAGTGGCCATATTTCTTCACAAGAGAAGCTTCTCTTTTCCACGTCTTTTTATAAGCCCACTTAGACAGGTGTATAGCTACATACACTGTAGACTACTTTGTGGAAGAAAAAGATAGATAGTCAGCATGCTACATTGAGCCGCCGGCTTGAATGGGAATTACTTTCTCTCACATCAAAATGCAAAAGTTTATTAGACGAGAGGGGGAGGAGGCGGAAGCTTCGTGAAAATGAAGTTGGAAAGAGAACTACAACCAACCTTTTTCTAAGACGCGGCATACAATAACCTACCCAGTTGTTTCTCTCTTGGCATAAAAACCTTGTCACTTTTCAAGCACCTTCCAACAGCGAGGTTCATTACAGCCGCTCCTAAATTTACAAACTGAAAATGAGAGCATTAAAAAGGGCAAAAATGGAATTTGAAAGCTTTAAAAAAACTTGCTGGTGTTCAAGTAGGTAATTCTGCGGCTGCTCCGGGGCTTGCGGAGATTGTCAATTGAGGTAATAAACGAGGCAATAAAAAAGGCGAGAGGAAAAAGTACACCTAATCATTTCACTTTCCTCAATTTTTCCTTCCAACGTCGTTACATTTGTAGACTGATTTATTTTCTCTGCTTTTTCTATATAAAATTTGATTAGGGATATTATATGAAGTATTTATGTATATCCGCTTTCTGAGAGCAACTCTGAAAAGTAAATATGCTTTGAAGGAAGTCAGCTAATCATCAAACTGACGCGGCAAAAGAGGGAAAACGAGATTTTGGCAATTTCTTCGCGGCTCCGAAAGGAATGAGTAATGATGTCGTGAGTGTGCGGGGCTGGAAATGGTTGGTTGATTAGCTGCTGATGGGAAGGAAAAAGTTTTTTCTAATCAAATTAATACTCCCGCCATCGTGTACCTGCGGGGAATTTTTTTCTGTTGCGGTGTTGACATCGCGACTTTCCTCTAAAAAAAAACTTACTCCCGCAGCCAAAGAAGACTTTGAGGTTCCATTCCTACTTGTGCTCACGCATGAGTAGTCAATAGAATGCAGAACGAGTATGATTTAAATATTTTTAAATGTGACATAGCGTCGACATGTACCGTCTTGGAAAATATGAGAAAACTCGATTTGATTTCCCCAAGGCGGATGTTATGCCGACTGATGTAGGAATTGGATTTTTTTTCTATAAAAATCCCTTCTCACCTCCCAACTTTTTTTATTTCCCCAATAGGCATAATAATAAGCTAGTGTGCCTCTTTAATGCACCGTGTCGTAAGAAAAACGGTAAGGATCTAATGTATTTTTGATGATGAATTGATGCTTTTAGCCAGAACCCTGAACTGATTGCTTATGCATACCAGAGAGATAAAAGTACGAGATTTTCCATCACCACTATCCTTCCTCCTTCCATCTTTTTTCTCTTATTTCGCATTCCATCGTCCTTCCAGATAAAACAAGCTGGGAATTTGAAATCAGGTTGTATAAAAAAATAAGAAGCCTCGTTGTAACAGGATGGTAACAGGAAATAAATGATAGGAATGCCAACGAATTATCTTGGCGTGCCAACTTGCTCAGCACTCAAATCCTTATCACTGAACTCGTAAAAAACTCAAATGCTGCTGCAACAGCAGAAGCGGCAAAACGATGAGTCGGATAATGTCGTTCGTTCGTGCGTGTGTGTCTGTGTGTGGTGCAGGTATACATGTCTAAAACTCTATTAAATGTATATGTAGACCGTATATCTCTAATAAAAAACGAAACGAACAGAGAAGAAACAGTTGAGAGGTTATTTCTCTCCTTGAAATATTACCAAAGTTGGGGACATTGATGGAATTTCAATATGCGGCGGCCTTCCTTTTATACATGAATAATATGTATATCATGTCGTACGTCATCTCTCTCAACTAAATACGTTTTTGAGGGCAGTGGCGAAACACGAACAACAATCTGGCGCAAAATTGAGCAACCATTTAAAATGACGAAACAAGAAACACTCTCTACATAATTCAATGATCTACATAGAAAAAAAATCGTATATTTTTATTTTTTCTGTATTTGGCCACTTTACTGGTATTTAAAACAAACGTCGTATACTAATGCAGCGTTGTTTTGCTGTCAGTCACTTTTTCTCTCTCCTTGTTCCACTTTGACAGATTTATTCTCAGACAAAAAAAATCATAAATAAAGACACGTGCGGCCTGTTTCGCTTTTCTTGCTGCATCTCAAAATGGGCACAAGGCGGATTTAGACGTATACTCAGTTAATTCTCTGTTCGGAAAAAAATAGTTTTTTAAAGAAAGGAGAAAAGTTGCAAAAGTTAGATCAGCTTTACAATACAGTTTGCTGTTTTTGACTGTATCTTAACAAGTCAGGCATACATACATCAAATAAGCGAGGTATTTATTGGATCAGACATTTTATTTACGAGGATATATTTTATACGAAGAGAGGGAGAGGGAAAGTCAGGGAAGCTTCTTACTTTTTTCCTCTCTTTTTTTTATCCCTTTTCCAGTTTTCCTGCTGAGAATATATCATCATCATGCAAAGTTGATGATATGCATACTTATCTCTCCAGAGAGATTTCAAAGATTCCAAGACTTGCAAATCGATTGAAAGCTCTCTTCTTTTTCTCTCCACTCCTTATTTCTTTCCGTGTAAACGGACCACGTTCAACGCAGCCTTTTACAATTTTTATAGGCTTGTATATTTTTTCTTTATGGTGGTTCCGCCGCACTATACTACCATCACCGCCTTCTACCTTCTTTCCGTCGACTTTTGTGTAAGTTTTTTTCTCTTACTCACAGGGTGAGAGTTTTCCAGTTATGGCTTTCATCTTTTTCTCTACTTTCTTATCCTTTTTTTATACTTGTGATCCCTTCACTCGGTTGCTATCATCGCCGTCAGTGATACTCACTTACTACTAAACGGGTTTATGTTAAGAATTTACGATGAGTAAGTTACTCATGTGCACTGCTGCCGAGTAGATTTAGTATTATAGAAGAATATTGTATTTTAAAACACGTCGGCACAAGAGGAAAGAACTTAGCAGCAGAAAATGCCCGTTTTTCTTGACTTTCTCTCTCTACTACTCAATCCTCCCCACGGTAAAATATGTAATATGTGTCTATATACGCATCATAATTCCAGCATGTTTTCTCTGGAAACATTACATTACGAGAAAAAAAGTTTATTTGGTATATGGTTCAACGAGAGAGAAAAAATAAATAAGCTACTCTCTGAGAATGATGGCGACGACGATGACAACGATGATGATGATAAGGAAAAGAGCTACTTCCTCTCCGCTATAAATTTTATCGTACATGCATGTATGCATAAAAATGCTGTTGAAAAATAGTAAGTAGGCGCATTAAAAAGCAAGAGTTGTCTTCAGAGGAGGGAAAAAAAGAGAGAAAAAGACGGGAAAGTAAAACGATAGCTGGCAGCCACATTTCCTGGCTGGCACATCTGACGATGTCATGAAGGATACACATAGTGGTGGTTCGAGAGATGGTGATAGTGATGATGATACTACTGGTGGAGAAGAGAGAATTGAGAGAAACATTCTCAGAAGAAGAAAAAACGATTTTATTATGCAACTGTTTCTTAACATGTCATGCCATATTTGCCGAGATATATACTAGCTATACCACATCATCATAAAAAAGTGCCATCACTGCCACCACCACACACATATCCCCCCTCACCCCACACACACTCGAAGGGAGAAACATGAAGAAAATAGCACATGCAGGCACGATTTTATGTTACTCTAATACTCGTTTACCAAAACCCCGAAAAAATTTCTTGTAATATGAATAATATTGTTTAGGCATTCCTTTTTATCATGAACCAATCTTTCTTTCTTTATCACTCTCTCCCTCTTTCTCCATCCTCTCAAGTAGCAGGAAAAGGGAAAAAGGTGGTGTGATAAGGGTATACAAGAGAAAATACAAGAATTATTGTAAAAAAAATATATAAAAAAAGTTGCTGCCGCTGAGCTCCAGTTTCCGACAGTCTGCCACCAGCATACAGTCACATAATCATGACTACTGTACGTTATACTCACATTTCGATGATATTATTGAACATGGTTGTGTAGTAAAGTTTTTACATTGCCGCCACCATTCCACTCTCCCATTTTTGCATGCATCATGCATGCATGCTTTCATCGATGTTGGAAATGTGTGTGCCGTGCTGTGCAAGATGGTCTCATAAAGCTTACAAGCATATCAATCCATCTATACATGCCAACACACCTTCCGCCTCTTTTTTCCGAGGGAAAGTGGATGGATGACGGGTGGAAAGAGAAGAAAAAAATTGTATATCCTGTAGGATTTTTTTACCAATCTTGTGTTGCTTGAGTGAGTAGTTAAACTGGTGTAAGAAAGGGAAAAGTAAATCGTTTCTGTTGTACAGTCACATACATACAAATGACCTTACTTGTAAGCTATTTATAAAAATGCATATATTTTACCACCAATATGGTTATGGAGAGACAGCGAGAAAGCAAAAAAAATGCCAGGAGTCGACCCCGATCGATTCCAATTCCAATCCATCAAAAAATAAAAAAAATCCGGAATCCCTGGGTGCAATTTGTATTCCTCCCCTTTTTGCCCCCGAAAAAAAGAACAAGAGGTTTTGGAATGTGAATTAAGGAAAAGGACATGAAAAAATAATGTGAAATATTGGAATAACCCAAAGGGGCGCGTATGGTAAAGGCGGTGAGTGACAAATAGGAACGCAATATGCGTGTACAAAGTATAATCAAAATTATTATAAATACGTAGGTTGTTTCAGTATTGAGGGCGGCCATATTTTTTCGAAGCAAGGAATTTTTNAGACCCATCATAGCCGTATATTTATTATATTTTTAATCATATTGATGGATAGACAAAAAGAAAAATACCAAAAATAATTCTTTCAACGCATATTTTTCTTTATGTCGTCGCTCCTGCCTGTTTTGGTATTCCGGAAAGAAATGTTGGTCAGAGTGGTATATTTTTTGGGAGTGCTGTAACCCTCGAATATTTGTGTCAAATGCAAAATCACGAGAGTATGATTGGATTCCTTGAATTTAAACGAAAAAAAATCTGACGTTGTATGTTCAATAGAGCATAGCTTGAAGGAATAGGCATACCAATTGTTTACAAAACCAGAAAAAAATATTTCCCGTTTTGTGTACTGTAAATGTCATTTGATTTTTTATCTTTCCGAAAGTCATGTTATTGATGCACGTCAAATGCGGTATTTTAATAATTTCTCCGTCTCTCTCTCTCTGGGTATTTTTTGGTAAACCTTATTGGATATGTCAGGGATGTCGTTTGACTATTTCACAGAGATTTCTGGAACACCGACGTTCAATGTTTCAAGGATCCTTGAAAGGAATATTTTTGAAATGTCACGTGATTTATGTACGCTCTTTTTTTCTCGCTCTCTCTGTCTCCAAACTTTTTGCTCTTTTCTCATATTTTCAAACTCCCTCGCTGCTCAA
>JAHZNB010004081.1:0-18989 GCA_027744295.1 Callyntrura guangdongensis
TATGAAGTATGAGTTATTATTGTCTGATTAGTGGTATTATCACTATATTATGCAAAATAATTAAATTATTTTTTTACTGAATTACTCTTCGGCTGGTTTCAACATTTTAAATTCCGACTATGAGTTATCTACTGTTAAGCCGGCTTATGCGCTGAAAATATTTTTGACCTAATACACCTATGCGTTATATGTCTTCTTATATGTTGTATGCAAATATTACGCACCGTGTACCTCTATGCTATACGGAATGCAAAATAATCTTCTTATTGCAATTTCTTAAGCCCGTGTGGGTGGTAAGTATTTATAAGGTATTACAATTTCATTATTACAAATACTTAAGTTAATGAGTTTTACACATTTAAAAGTCTACCTACTCATTAATGCTACTGATTTTAATTCTTTTGTGTGGCTAAACATGTAATGATGAATTCCCAAGTTACCCATAGTCTGTCAACGCATTTTAGTATCATTGTTATTAATGTTGCTGCGAGGGGAATATGCCACTACAAAATGCAGCAATATTAGATACGCTATTTGATCAAATGCCTACCTAAAAAATCAGCAAACTGTATCGAAAGTTTAAATTTTGGTCTTTTAAAAAACTCATCTGAAGGAATGAATGTAAAGTAAAGTATTATCAGCCCGTACAAGTTTTATGGAAGATAGTGTTTGGTAGGCGGCAATATAACAGATGCATAACACGATAAACATGTTAAGATAATAAAAGCAACAATGAAAGTTTTTAAAAGTTAATGCCAGCAATATATATAGACACTAATAGACAGATAGAATTCTTATGTGAGTATATTCGTATAATATGTTCAGTTTCAAGCTTACTCATACATCGAATACGCATTTTGTTGGTGATAAACTGTATAGTTAGGGCAATTAAAATAACAAGGTATGAAAATGAGCTAAAATGCTGAGGTAAATTCAACGAGCAACGGCATGTCGATGTCATGTTTTGTGTTATCGAGGGGTTAGTTATATCTGTCCATGTATCTCTGTGTGGAGCTAGGCAAGCTGAAATTTAAAAAAAAAGTAGAACGTAATCCATTCACGACGACGATGACAAAAACAGACGAAAAGAGGGAGGAGGAGAAGGAGGTTGGTGATGGTTTTATCAAGCTATTTTTATTCTTTTAAAGACGATGATGACGATCTTCACGACGATAATGATGATTATGACGACGAGTAGTGCATTTTTTGTTATTTCTCAACTACACTTGTTGTAATAAAACTGCATTAAGGTACACATTTTTTGTGTAGCCTAGCTATGTTCTATGTTTTACGAACGGCGAGCAGCTCTACGAAATCGGTTTCAACTAAACAAAGTTACGCATACCTACAAAATGCATTTAAAAGCGTACTTTTACATCCATGCCCATTTTAGCCATCCCGCTACTGCCTGTTGTCGTTATTTTCAGATAATGGGGGTGTTATATGCCGATGAGGTTTTATTGCATCCTCTTCAAAAGTAATTTCATTTGAAAATCCATTTGAAATTGCTTCAGAATATATAATAATAATAAAGTAATGTATGCAAGTAGTGAGATAGGGTGAGGTAACGAGTATTTAGAAGCCTTATCATATTCAAGAAAGTAGACATATGGGAGGTGAGAAGGGATGTAAGTGATGATGATCATGATGACGATGATGCTGAGTTTAAATCATTTTTATGTGTTGCAAATGTCACGGTCATATAGCACAGCAACAATCAAAAACATCATCATGCGTGTTACGCTGTCATTGAAAACTAAATAAAAAAACAAGCTGTAAAATGAGTTTTTAACTTGACGGATGTTCCAACTTACACGCCATCGCGATGGCCATCAATGTCAAGCAGGTAGGTGGCCATTTCTTATTATGCTGCTGTTAGACTTGTTATTTAGGCTCTAGAGAGCGACAGCCCGTTGGTTGCCTTTCTTACCCCACATCATGTACGCTTGCATGTCATGTATTTATCATACCTACCTGTATGCATAGGTATGTATGCCCACCTATACGTATGAAATTTGAAGGTTACAATAAAAGCAACCGTTAAGTTGGCAAGTCAAATTTTCAATTTTCTCTTGATCAATTCAAAAAACGACTGAATAATAAAACCATGGTACAGGTACCGAATAGTCTCAGCATACAGACACGCTAAAAAAAAGATTGCTGCCGTAATAGTTAAACAATTTTCCACTCTAATAACTTCCATCTTCAATTTCCTTGAAGCAACTTTTAAGATGTTAAACAATGTTGGCCGTCCTGGAAAAAAGAGCTGCGTCGTTTTTCCATAAAAACGAAGGATATGCTAGGTAATCATATATTGGGGGATTTTTTGTAATCATTCATGGCATGCTTGAAACTACATTCTACATCCAGCAACTCAAGCAGATATTAGACACATGAATTAATTTTTACCAACGTGCATACGAACATA
This sequence comes from Callyntrura guangdongensis, assembly GCA_027744295.1. NCBI lineage: Eukaryota > Metazoa > Arthropoda > Collembola > Entomobryomorpha > Paronellidae > Callyntrura > Callyntrura guangdongensis. The sequence continues at coordinate 2,429 of JAHZNB010004081.1, forward strand.
CATAAACAGTATTGAATTATTTATTTACGACCAGCTAGTTTGAGAGCATAAAATTTTATTTTGTCCTGCGGTCGTCCGGCCGGCTATATGCTTGATAACTTCTACAGAAATGGAATTTTTTAAATTCTATTTTTATCAATCGATGGCGAAGACTAGTATGTGGTTTAGAGCTCAACCCCCAGAAAAAAACAATCGTAACGGTAACCAGCAACATAACGTTCAAAATACTGATTGGTCATATTACTTACCCAAATAACGTCAATAAATCTTCATTGTTATTAATTAACAACAGCTAATCAAATAATGTAATCAGCATAGTATTCATAGATCGACCCATTCGACCCTAAAGCTATCTGTTAACGTTACACCGTTGTATTTTGAATAATTGTTTGTGCTTGTACTGTACTACTAAATGTGTAAATAACCAACCAATGGTACATTTTCATCCTTTTCTCAGCAGCGGTACTTATGCTAGTGCGTGTAATCTTTTGTCAAAATGCTAGTACTTCAACACGTTGTACGCAACTTAATATGCGTTATGCAGGATTATATTACGAAGAAAAACATAAAGGGGTGGTAATAATAATAAGTTGTAAAAGTACTTGTCTTACATTGTTACATTTCCTCACCTTACATTGTTTCGTTACAAATTACTTTTTAAGCCCAATAGCGATGACTGCTGAGAAACATTTTTGTACATCAGATGTAATATTAGAGATTTGTACTTCTTATGGAGCATCGACCAGATTGGTATATGTACTTATGTATTTTGGAAAGTAAATGAGATTTTCGCCACTTCTGTCAACCGCAACCAGCTTGAGTCGTTTTTGGTGTTCACTCTCAAGACACTTCTCGGCTAGCGAGTCACCAGTGAAACAAACAGTCAGATAGTTAATAACTGGAATTCTAGTACTAAGAAAACGTTCCAGTTCCTATATTTATGAAACAGAGATTGATGAAAATGTTCATGGTGGTTATTATTGAACAAATTCATATATCATAGCTTTTTACCGTGTTGAAACTCTACGTCAAAATAAGACGCAACAGTGTTAGCATTTGATCCTATTGGTTGTTGGTGGGCTGCTTTTCCAAACGGTTATTCTTTGAAATGAACTCTCGTTTGGGCGTAAAGAAAAAGGTGAACAAGTGAACAAGTACGTAGTTATAGAGTGGCAGTATTGGTGGTACAGTGGCTGCTAGTATGTGCGTGAAACCGCCAACAGAGTCATCATCATCTACTCGCTGATTGGCTGCGATTGGTCATTTATTTTCCATTGATTTATCGCAGCCAATCAGCGAGTAGGCACGATGATGATTCTGTTGGCGGTTTCACGCACATACTAGCAGCCACTGTAACTTGGTAAATACACACTACTTTATTGAATAAACGTATTTCTTTGAAGTTTTGTGAGCTCTCCTGTGGAAAGTTGCAAGAACTGTTGACAGTTTAAAAGGACTTCCAACTGGCTGAAAAAATTGTTGCTAAACATGACGTATTCACAGTTTCAATTTGGGATCACTGAAAATCGTCTCTGGCTCTCTGCCTATCTATCTCCATAACTGTACAGGGCATAAACGCAATTTTTGAGCACCCACTAATTGGTAGGCACCATGACACCCGATGCCAAGATCTAGAAAGCTAAATCCTTTTTATTATTGGTAGACCCAATGACACCTGAGCAACGTGGACCAGTTCAATCATTTGGCATCAGCTTACCGGTCGAAATGCTGCACATCAGAGCATCGGTTTAATCGATGGACATCGGGAAACCAGTACAATCTCTGAACGTCAGAGAATCGGTTCAATCGTGTACCAGGGTATCGGGCGCTAATGCCCTGTACATCTATGGTCTGTCGACACGACACAAACATATTTTGTTGTTTTTAGACACTTTCGTGTGTGACAAGATGTAATAAAAGCAGTAATACCATCACTGTTTTTAGGATTTTTATTTCTACTATTATCCTACCTCTGCTGCTACTATGTTGCTGTCATGCATATAATAAATAATAGTTGGCGTAGTAGCAGAAATAAGCACATAAATTAATGTGATTGTTTGTTCACATTATCACCAAGAGAGAGAAACAAAAGTACACAGACGTACATAATATACAAGCAGTGATGCTACGCAACAGTCAACTACATACATTACTTGTCTACGCAACGTACGCATAAAGCACAATAATACCCATCATGAGAGAATCGTTTCATCTTCGTGTTTACAGCATCTCAAAATCGCTTGACTTGATACTTACATTTTTTTCTGACTGCATTGTAAAGTGTATCTTTTTTGGCATCGTTTGCTCACGCACTTATTTATCTTCCATCAACCAAAATGCACACGTTTATTCAACACAGGCAATACCGTCTAGGAGTGTTGTTTAATAACTCGGTACTTAATTTAAATACCTTTACACGTCAACGTCCATGTACATTCTGAAAGACGCTTACATTAGGGGCATAACTATGTATACTAGTTTCCACAAAATTGTAGTCTTCTGCTCTGCTTGTATGAAACAGGTACATTTTAATGGGGGGTATTGAGATGGTACAATGATGATGATGACTGATGATGGCCATAAATTATCATCAGCAAAGAGTCAGTGCACATCGATAAATGATTCTTTCATCTCATCATAGCATTGTTACCAAAACAAATTCATGTGCCGTTTTGTGTGGGCACCCAAAGCCACTTTAACTTTCGAAATACTTACACAGGAAAGGGCAGTTCAAACCAAGCAAGGATATTAAGTCTAGACTTTTTTTTTTAAAAAAAACGTTGAGTTCAAAATATACTGTGTTAATGTTGGGCAGGCAAAAACCTTGCGTATACATGGTTATAATTCAGAGAGATGACTATTTTAAAATGTATTACCTATATACTAACTAAAAGAGCAGCGAGAAAAAAGGATTTGGCAACGAAAAAATTCCTGGCTCAAGTTTTTAAAGTATATACTCCATACGTGCGCCCTTTTTAACAAGCATACTGATTGTATCTGTATATACAATACATGCTGTATAGGTGTCTATGTACCTTCACTGTGAGTATCGCAATAGTAAAAATAATAATAATAATAACAATTATCATTATTATACGATTATAAACAGTTCATGATGCAAGACGCAATGTTCTCTTTTCAAGAAAATAAAAGTGAATTCCTGCTTCCCTCCATTAAATTGTGTAACAATTCTGCATCTTTTGCATATTTTCAGATAGATGTTAGCAAACCTTCAGTGTACAATGACTCGAGGTGGAAACGAACGAACAGGGTATATAAAACGGAATGGCAGTTACTTGTAGCATTAACAGTAACTATAATTAAGGGACTGTGAGGAGTTATTGTTATCAACCAGCATTCAGAAGAGAGAACAATAATGCAAGGCTATAAAATGCTCGTTTTAGGCACGTTTTGAAAATATATGTAAATGCCCACATTTCAAGTTTTGTGTTTGGGTCCACTTTCTATGAAAAAATAAATAAACTTAAATCTATTTCGTAACACATTGTGTAGTTTACATTGTTGTAGTACATACCTCGATGTTATTGTTTTTTCTGTTGTGTGCTGGAAACAAAAGAAAAGTTGCTGTTGTTCAGATTGATGTGGGAGGAATCGTGGCAGAATTGCTGACTACTGTAGTAAAATCGTGTATGTACACCAATAGTCATCCCTGTCAGCAACACTAAACGATGGCTTTTGATTTGAGTTGTGTAGAAGACACACTCATGGTTTTAAATAGGCATAGACGTTTTTGCGTTGAGTCATTGTACAACTCAGGAATTGCGGTTTCTCTCTGATCATGATAAAGCATATTCCAGTTGTTAATTAAGTAGAACAATTAACTTGATTATAATTTGTCCTGTTTGCCTGTCTGTCCGGTCCTTCTGATCGGGTAATAATTTTGAAATGAATGGGGTTTCTCAACTTCCTCAACAATTTCCGGAATCTCTGGCGGTAGAGTTGCGGGTCCCCTAGCCTTGTTTCTCTACTTCGTGTGAGACTAGTTTTTCGTCCAAATAGTCTCAAAGGATATTTTAGAGTTTTAAAGGCACCAGGGTATGGCAATGCTATGATGATGGCGGTACTCCAGCTTCTTTATCGGGGTTTGCCATTCCTCCATTTTCACAGCCAACACGCTGGTTTGCACGTTTTTTTTCTCAAAAGAAAAGTATGTTAATGCATGCGCTTTTTTGGCTTCTACTCTCCACCACAGAAAACTCTTAAATGAGTGGTTGAGAAGACAGAGATTAGTGACACGAGTATGGCTGCTTTCTTTAACGTTGTCATAGTCATGAGGTTTAAATGTGTGGAGACTGTTCTTTTACAATCTATTAACTTGTTGGAATGCTTGATGATCAAATTTATATCCACGACAAATACCCAGAATTATGTACTAACGCCATCATTATTTAACAAGTCACCAGTTTGGGACGACAGGAGACACTCAAAAATCTTCTTCCTTTCTTTTTCCCAGTTGAGTTACCATATTTCACTCAAAGATAATACGAACAAGCTAAATTCTAATCATGTTAACTCAAATGTACGGCATGCTGCCTATGTACGCTACAATAAGGAGACATTTACGCTACTCTTGCTCAAGTTAATTCATTTGAATAAATTACGGAATACATCATTATCAGTATCTGCGCTTCTGCGTCTGCCTTGGCTTTTGGTATCTTTGCCAAGTTGGGAAACCTTATTTTTTGCAGACAGATTGGCTATATGACTTCCTTTTAAGTCGAAAATAATATAAATAGTAATAATAAATTATGAGAGTATGAGAGATTTCATTTCGCCAGGGCTCATTTTATACTTAGAAAGAATGGCGATGCTTCACTGTAAAGTACTCACAATGACAATATCCTATAGCTACCACCACCGTTGTATTTTATAAGTTTTGAAGCTCTTACAAGTATGCTCACAGTGCCCACACTGATCCTTTTGTGAATGTTTTAAGTAATACAATTTAATAGTCACGGTACATGAATAATTTCAAAGCCTTTAGCTGCAGCAGATCATCATCAACTTAATGGTCTTCCCTTCTGACATGATTAGGCTTTAATTGCCTGTCTAACTTGTGTACAATATTATACATATCGTAGGAAACACTTGTGTGTGTGTGTGTGCTGGGCTCTAATGACTATTATATATGTATGTACATCATGTATATCGAAACTCGAAACGATTATGAATCACTGATTATTATTACTAAAAAAATCTGTAATTAAATACACAAAAGCTTAGTTTTTGTGTTTAACTCTGCTGTAGAATGGGTATACAATGTTTTCCTGGCTTTACCTGTCATGTGTAGTTATTGTGGTCATCATCATCCCCTTCGCCACTCCAAATTTACGATGTTTTTGCATATATGGTCTTATTGCACGGTTTTGCCCCAGAATCTTTTATGGAGTGCAATGAATTGTGGCATGCTGGTTTTGCTATTGTTGTGTTCCACTAAATTGACTAAATATGTACGTAGAATGCAGACATAATGAATAGGTAATAGTGATGGTAATGAATAGGTAGCAGCAGCAACATCAGGAAAGGCAGCCAGCAATACACAAACTCGTACTTTTGCATTGATGTATGTAGTAGTAGTAGTACTTCTTAAAAATTGCTTTCTCAACAACTCATAATCGTCATTTTGTTCGTCATTTACAGCGCCACCGTCATTATCAGTAGGATGATCGTTATATTATATACCTACATAATAATAGTCGTTACAAAAAGTGGACATAATCCATTCATTACTGGCGTAATTAAGTGGTGGCGATAATAACAACAAATTTTCTTTTTTTTTCTTTGTCATTGGTTGACATGTGTAGTCGGAGATAGACATCACCTTAAAACATGTTCTTATTTTGTGATAATAATTATAATACGTACACACATGCTATAAACGATTTCTTCAGTGGATAATGTTACTGCGCCTTTACATCATCTTCCCACCTGAGTTTTACTAATATCCTCAATTTATATATATTACCTTCTTGACTCGTGGCCGAGCAAGTGGAGAGAAAATAATTTCGACGAGGAAATTCAATGTATGGTCAAATGGAGTAAGTCTACCTATGCATAAAGTGATAACCGCGTGTCAGTAATCAACATGATTTACCATAAAGTTTGATATGAACCTTTTTGACTACACTGAATGCAAGCATCTGTATTAAATATTTTCATCTCTACAGGAATCCAGCCACTATGAGAAAGTTTTTATACCAATGTAAGCATAAATCATACAGTTGTTGCTGCCGCTGTGCGACTGCGGCGTTCTTCGTTCTAGTTTAGTGTGTATCCTAGTGGTTCAAAAAATAAATGCTATTAACACACTATTGCTTGAAATTTTATTCGCGACTTGCTTTCTACGGCTACTTCTCTCTTTAAGAATAAACTGCATGTATGTACCTCATGTATAGAAGCCAGGCATGGTTAAATCTCGACAGCTCGTAATTCCTTCCTAAGCTACGCGTGCATCAAAAACCGATATCAGTCTGTAATAAGCACAAGTACCCACAAGGGCTTTCATTATAATATATTATCTATGCACCTACACGTACATTTCAAAGAAATTCATGATAAGTGAATAGTACTACTAACATTTAGTTAATTAGCCAATATGCTTGATCCAAATTCTATTTGGGTAGTGCCATTGGAATCTGCTGAATTACCAGTTTTTGTGTCACTTATTTATGCTTGTGCCAATTATGGTGTCACGTGGTGCACAATAGGGTACTATGAAATCTTTGGAACTGCCACACAGATAACCGTGTGTTGCCGATAAGAAAAAATATAAAATATATTTATATATATAGCTCTGTCAATATCTGCGATACATTGAAGTTCTTAATACATATATACATCTATCATGCAACCCTGTTATAAAGAGGGTTTACGATTCGATTTTTTTTAACCAAGTCTGACTAACACGTACATACTTCGAGAGCACGTTTATTGAACAAGGCAGTCAGCTAAAATAATTTCATTTCTCGGCTCGATCTTCCCATATCATGTAATCTCAATTATGCGAATGAATGAACATATACGATAACTATGTAAAGTAAGGTAAAATTCGTGAAGATCACACCAGCATCATTTCTTGCACATTAATTTGCCATTTACCATGAAGCCTACCTAATTATAGTACCAACAAGTATAGTCCTTAAGCTTTGGCGGTATTCTTCTTAATGCTCTTCTGTAAGATAAACAGTGTAGTGCTAGTAGTGGTGACAGAGATAAAAACTTTTTCTTTTGGAGTTTTCGTGCACATACCTGAGAAGCCACTTGGAACTCGAAGAAGGAATGGCAGGAAATGAAAGGAATGCTGCTAAATTAGACATTTCATATTATATTATGTGTTCATTAAAATCAGATAAACATAGATACAGCATATAGGAGAGCAACATTTCAGTATTTGTGTTGGCTGGGAGGTTTACCAACCGAAGATACACGCGAAGAAAAATTTACCAGAGAGTGAGAATCAAGCAAAGACCTACCCATTTGTCAGTCGTTTGACTAGTTCACTATTATTACTGCTGGGCTACACTTGTAAACGCTGTCTGTCTGGTGTAGTGTAAAATACAAGAATAAGTACATCATTCCTATTTCTTATACTTCCCACTGTAGCGTGTAGCGAACGAGAACATGCAACCAAATAGGTTTTCTGGTCATATTCAGCGAGAGGAATGATCGAGTTGGAGAGGACATGTTTCACTAGTTTGAGTTGGTCCATAACAAGATTAAATTAAAATTAAGAAAACCTCAACAACAAAAAACACGCGGAGGCGATGATATTTACTGAGAAGAAAAAGCAGTGAATGGAGTGGAGTGTGCAAGCGAACGAAGAAGTGAGTGAGTGATATATGACTACACGGGGAAAATAAACATCGCCGTACATAATGTAAATGCAATGGTTTGGTCGGAGGAATCAAGTGTGTAATAATAATAAGCAGAAGAGGAAGAACGATTTTCGTTTTCATCAGGAGAACAAGCAAGTAAATTTGGCTTTATGTGAGAAGAATTTCATCTGTGGAATGAATGGAAAAAGGAATTCAACTGTTGGTGGCGTTTTTGTGCTTTGGAGCTTCACTTTTTGTTACTCTATATGGATTCTTGTTGATGCACGCCGTGGCGATTCATGTTGATGGTGAAACGAAATTGATGATGATTATAAATGTATTATACTCTTGATCACGTTGTTGATAATAAAATAGAATGGTTCATCATCTACATCTTCAATGTTGAAGAGGTAAAACATTTTCTACCTTATTCACATTTCTTCAACCGTTTCTCCTGTGTTTCATGCAGTAAGAAAGTGAATAGATGATTCAGATGACTGGTTGACATCTTTTGTCAGAGGTGTATGCTTTCCATAGCGTGTTTATGAAATGAATGTATTATTTATTTATTGTAGTAAAATGTACAAAATAAACGGTTTGGAAGTGGTTGTTACCATCGCTGGGGTTGCACACCATTTATATCGTTACGCCTGCAAACGTCGGGTAAGTCGGCGAGCTTACTAGCTTGTGTGTGTATTATTTGATTAGGCTTTCAGTTCCCTGTTTTCATAAATATATACGTGTATTTGTATATGTGTGGCCTGTGCGGGTGTAATTTTAATTTCGAAATAATGCATAACCATACGAGCTCATATCCGTTTTTGGCATGATAGGATTTGTCAACAAGTTTTCTATTTAGCAGACAGTAGACAGTTCATAATATAATAGTCACACGAAGTAAATCGTATCATGCCTATCATGTTGTCGGTTGTCAGTTGTCGTCGTGTGGAAAATGACAGGGTTTAGAACCGAATCGAATTGTTGCAGCAGCCAACCTGCTGGCACTTTCTCGATGAGTAAGCCACGTCTTCTTAACAAATAAAACAATTCTCAAGAGGATGTCACGAACCAAAATATCATTCTCACCTTCTGAGTCGTCAAAAGTAGAAACACATTATGGCTAAGAAATAATGACTCGTGTTATTACTACAATCCGCATTATTCCTTTGGACCTAAGTGCGCATCAGGCATGGAGTTTATTGAGTAGTTTAGTACTGAGGGTTGATGGCAGTCAATGGTAGGTCTATATGTGAGTAGACCTACAAGTGAGTCATAAAACTTTTAAAGTTGCTTATTTTTTCAGTATCGATCCTTTCCATTATTGATGGATTGATGGACATGACTGGATATGGATATGTAGTTGTTGTTGTTTATTAAGTAACCGGGAGAGAATCTACTTATATGGTTCGTTCGCCCGTGTCTGTCCGCCCGGCCAATCGTCCGCGTCCGCTGAACCTTTTTCTGATAGCTTAGCTGATAAATAGTTATGACGCGTTACCAAGTTTGACCCAGATTGTTTGTCCCCTTGTGGCCCACATGGGGCGTCAAAGTTTTAAAATTGTTTTGCCCATAACTCTGGAACGGTTACTTTGATTTCAATGGGGTTTTCGGCAAACGACGCGTAATGATCAGGGCTTTCACATTCACTACGGAGTGTAATTACAAAAATTACGTAATATTGACAGAAATGATGTAATATTTACAAAAATGCGTATTTATTAGAAACGACGGTGACCACTGATCGGTACTTTTTTCACCGATTTTACCATCCTGGTTTTCTACCCACTTTTAGGTATAAACGTTTATCAAATATTCTGCAGTAGTAAGAAATTCAAAATAATATCGTAGTTTTCTCTGATGTATATTGCATTAGAACAAAGATTCAATTTTCATATATCTTCTCTACTTTAGGTTCTGAATTATCATGTACACTGTGTGGTTATAAATAGGCAAAAGTGCGCGAAGCTGCCCAATCGCTTAACCCGATTCGTCAATTTCGGTTGCCCTAATTTGGCTGACAAATCGAGTTAGGTGATTGTGGAACTCTATGGTAGTTTCGAGCCGTTTTGTGACTGTCAGGTTTGTTCTCTGAATCGATTGATCATACGTAGGTTCCAAAGATAGGGGAAAATGGATAGATCGATTTTCGTACATCCCGCAACGGTGTTTTTAATGAATTTGAGTATCTGGCGAACTGCCTCGGCCTCACATTTCATTACTTGTTTTCTAATCATATGAAATCATAATCATTATCAAGGGATTAATACATAAGCACAAACTGATGTTCTTTACCCGTAAAATATTAATTGCGACACTATACAGATTTCTTTGCTTGTTATTGTGATTGTGATTATGAAGCATGTACACTAATTGTGTTCATTGCACAACCCTTCTTTTGAAAGATGGAAATCTATATACAAGATGTAAAAACATCGCACATGCAATTCACGTAGCTTAGCCAACTAACCTCACCATATCCGAAGCAAATTATAATTTTAATATTTACAAACGATGGCAGCACTGCGTGATATCTTTCCCATCATCAGCCAGTTCCCCCTTGTTTGCAACGTTGTCATTTCGTATCCATTTTTCGTGCTGTTTCTACATTTTTGCATAAATTTGCAATCATTCATTTTGTGTGTGCCTATACGTTTGCCATCATCAACGGATGTTATAAAAACACAAGACTGCATTGCCGAGTAGTATGTGACCTTTTCACTACAATAACAACCTGATATTTCATTTATAGAGGCACCTCTACAAAGGAAAACCTAGAAATATTCAAAAAGCACACAGTTATAAGGACAGGCATGACGAACGTAGAAAATACTTATAGAATAATATGTTACATACTATATCTCAGGTAGCAGCAGAAGAATGTACGTGTTGCTACTAAAAACTCGCTAATTCACATATCAACATTCTAGCTTCCGTCATGTACCATTATAGTGCCGTTAATTTGGCGAAACCATCTTGATTCATGATGTTGATCAAGGTGTGGAGTTGAGCTGAGCAGCGTTGTGTGCTCCATTTGTACACTCATACATATATGATATATCACGCATGTATGCCATGCCGTCACGCTACACGTTTTCACCTTATACTGGTATTTAATTATTAAGATAACTAAATTCACTTCATTATAAAAACGTTTAAATTTATGCTTAAATTTGTTTACCACCAAAGGACCGCCACCATAATCTAGACCCCAAACTTTTTTAAAAAGAAGATAATTTCACATCCTCTTTGTGGCTGTGTAGTGCTACAGGAAAAGTTACGCTATTAAAATATTAGTTGGGAAAAGGTCAACATCAAGAAAAACAACAACAGGAAAACCTGAGAAATACATACCCCTTATGTTTTTCCATGTGACCGATATATGCATGGTCCGTGCGTATGTCATAAAAGTAACACTAGCCACCATCGTAATAGCTGTTAAAAATATACGAAAACGAATATTTTTTATGAGCATAAGAAATAATTATATACATGGGGAGAATGGACAGAATAAACCCCGGAAACTCTCATCTTGCTTGTGTGTCTGAAATACATTTTTTACTTGTTTTAAAGAAATGAGCGTGCCAGTTTTTTTTCTCCTACATTTTACACAGATTTTGCTTTCAAACAAGAAATTAATGATGATGCCATGAAATTGAGACATCACCACAACCTACGTTTTAGTTGCGTTCATGCTGCAATCTTTGGCAAAACAACAAATCCAGTTGCCACAATGTCCTGATGACAAACACAAGATTTGCAGGGGTTCCGTGCATTCCTCTGCAAACTAATGTTTTCAAAAACATTTAATCCTTTTTTTGACCTAACAGTACACTGTCTGTTTTTTGAACTTAACACCAGACTTACGAGTTTACTTACTACTACGAAAAACTATACGCACTCCTTAAAGGAGTATAAGAAAAATACGATGATGATAGTGAAATACTTAAGCTTTTTTCTTTTATTGCTGTTGCTGTTCAGCAAAAACGGAGCAAACAAACAAGCCCTTTTTAATGGGAGCAGAAATAGGAGTAGAACAACAGGAAGCTGAGAGGAAATGGAATTAGAAGGTTAAAGTCGAAACATCATCGTCGTTATCACGCATATACTGTACACGATCACCACCACCACAACGTCGCAGAAAAAGTGTTGGCTTGGCGTTGCTGTCATGCCGTTGCACCAAACGGTTTAGGTGGTTTTATCACTCAACAAATAAACACACGTCTTGTGCTATAGCGTTTACTATTGGTGATGATGATGATGATGGCAATGATGGATGATTTTGCGTATGTGCATATGTGCATGTGTTGTAATCACACGACACCCATCCTCCATCCAAAAAAAAACACAATAATGAAAAGGCACACAGCAAGAAGGAGATTTTTTGTCTGTCTATAAAAAGTACTACGACATGATTCATGAAGTCAGGCGGGTGTACAGAGGCCCTCTGTCAGAGGGCCAAGTGTGCACAGCAAGTGTAACTACAAATTAGCAGCAGGAATGATGCATGCATTTTATGGATTTTTTTATACACTGATTGATCAGCTACCGAATGAGTGATTGACATTGTATTCTACGATCTGCTGGTTGTGTTACCAGACTACTACTGTGAATGAAAAATGAGATGGCTTCTGTTCTGTCTTGAAGTTAAAGGTGGGGTACTGTCCTTTCCTGTAATTATTACACGGGGATTCTTTAAGTATCTTGCAACGCTGTGCAGAATTGTTAACGGAAAGGAATCCTGAAAACCTTCTTTTATGAGAGAATAAAAACTTGAGTGTGTGCATCCTCCAATATACAATAAAGTGCTTACGGAAACGGGGATTGCTTTGCATTAAAATAACAATGATGCAGAAGAAACAAACATAAAAAATGTGAAATCACTAAAACGACAAACTGCACTGTAATGGTAATTTAATGATTGTGAGTATGATGATTTCAATAAATGTACCGCTGCATTTGGTTGTCGGTGTATAAAAAAAATAAGGAGCGTCGTCATGATCATGATCATCATTGTATGTTAAATAATTAAAGTAAAATGCTAGATAGGCACTCTGGTGTCGAGGTGGTAGCAGTGGTGGTGGCGGTGTTGTTGGTTAAAAAAATGTAACTAAAACAACAAAAGGCACATCTGACGCAATTTTCTTGTGTTTGTTTTTTTGTTTGTGTGCCTGTGTGTGATTTAACTGACAATAAAAGATGTTGTTATTGCAGCTGTAATGATGATGACGATCACTACTTCTGTAAAAGTTTGTACTTACCCCAGTGGCTAAAGAGATAGGTGGCTGCGTTGCTCACTAGAATGTGATGATGACGAGAATAATGATAGCTAGATAAATATTCGAAAGCATGCAAAAGTTTTAAAAAAAATACTGGGGGTATATTATGTTTTTTTCGCGTCTTCTCCCAAGATGGATTACCCTACACTTGTTAGTATAAACTTGCAAATTGCAACACAATCTGTAAAGATGCTTGTTTTTCTGAAACAGTGAGTCTGTATAAAATACATTTAAATACGGTAATCAGTAATAATGATGTTAACAAAATAGGGAATAAAACGCAACAAAAAATCACTAAAATGATGAATTGAGACTTTTCTAACAAAACGAGAACAGACAAAAGTTTACGCCATATCGGTATAGGCAATCATCTCCAAGGTACAAATCTGCTCACGTTTTTACATTTTTAAAAGAAGACAAACAGTTTATACGTCTTTGTTAAATAGTATAATACGTACTTTATTGCTTTTTCCTCCCAACGCGATCCCCCTCTCTCTTTGCGTTCTAGCCAACGTGCTTTTTTTGTGACAAACAACAATGCACAGTAAACTATTTACGAGGTACAGCTAGAAAATATTATTATTTTTAATGGAATCATGTACCTGTCTTACTCTGTTGCTACCTCCCACGCATGCACTACTAGGTATCGCATTTTAATGATGTAATTTTCATCTGGTTTAAAATGTTCATCTTACAGTTTACTGTTGCTTGTCAGCTTCTTGTTTATGCGCGTTGAAATCAAAGCAAAACATCAGTGCCAGAGAAAGAGAGGGAAATTACCTCCGGAAGCTCGCTTTTTACCTTATTTTGTGATACAAACAGGCTAATAAAAGCGTCGTTCTCCGCGCCGTCATTAGTTTTGCACATTGCCAATAAGTATAGCCATACGGTAGCTATATGCTATGCTATACCAGAACCACTGTGGATACTCTTTATTGGCAGACCGGTTGCCACCCACTTCAGATTTGTGTTAGGAAACCAGTTGCAGTAATAACCGTCCAACCGTTTTAATTATAGGAATTCAGTATCAATTTTTCAAAGTTGTGTGTTTATGCTTCTCTCTCCTGCTCCACTCGACGTGCTCGGTCGGCATTTTTCCGCTTGTGTAGCGTTAAACGGCACTTATTGCTAACAACGGGAATCCACACCGAACAAATGTCACTGGTTTATAGAAGTAGTTACGTGCATTGATTGTGTTTTTGTAGGTACTTCGTTCTTACTCCTCAAATCTAGATCCAAATATCACGTTTATTCAAGCAGACATACCAGAAGTCTAGATGAGAAAACACTGTTTGCCTACGTAAGTAGTAATTAAACAAGAGGAGCCGTCTCGTAGAAGAATTCATTTTACCCAGTCGAGATGTTAGTATTTGTGTGTAGAAAAATAAAAATCACAAGTTCGTGGGCGTACGAACGTACGAAAGCATCTTCTTTTTGCTTTGACTTCATTCCCATGTCCATTCTTTTTATTAACACGTATCAGTACTAGCAATAGACAAGAGGCTATAGTTTAATTGAAAGTAGTGTCAAATTCTAGAGATGTTGCTTTTAATGCAAGCACTGTCGCGAAAAGATTGCCTTTTCAGGTTGATTGTGACGTGTATGGTAGCAATTCAATACTGTAGTTCAGTTTTGCTATATGCTTAGAACTACTCCATGCATCACCATCATCACAGTTGATCTTTTTAATTTACGGCGGTCGCTTCCTTCTTCTCTTATTACTCTTATTTTCCACAAGTTCTTTGAAAAAGGTAAAAAATTGGAATGTGATCCTTCCTACCGTATCGCATCTTGATTTCTATTTCCTTCAATAAAAAGTCTCAAGTCCCACTTTTTACTATATAAATGATGTAACACTGCCGTGCCATATGACTACTACTAGATGGCTTCTGCACGTATGTATTGGATGACATGCATCCGACAAACTTGGGATTTTCGAAATAAAACGTGAAAATATATCACCAGTTTTGACACAAATGCTTCCGGATCATCCTACACTGTTTTCTCTTCTCCGTTTTCTCAATAAAACGGTGTCTCTTTTTCAACGAAAGAGGTAGAACATGGATTTAGTGTCCGGTGTGGAATGGTTTTTGAGACAAAACTGAAAATGGCATCATCATCAGCATTCACATCACTATCGACTAGCATGCAGGTAAAAGGAGACAGAACACTGTTCAAAGTTTCACACAACCCTCAACACCACACAAGTGGCGTATAAATGGAATGGAATGACGATACTATAATAAATATTGCAAAATACTTTACTCCCTGGGTGGTTGGCATTCTAGCGCACAGGAGGAAAGGTGTGTGCGCTGTACTTTTTAACACTTACTTTAGTCCGCTGCAAAGTTGCATTTTTATGTAACTCAGCTCAGAAAGTATTTTTTACGGCAAAAAAAAATTTGCCACAGAAAGATGAATAAAATACAATAATTCCCTCTGCTCTGTTCGGCGACTACACCACACGTGTTTGAATGTTCGCTTTATATGTGTGTGGGGGGTTGTAATAACTTGGCACTAACATTGTAAGTGCCAATCGTAAACACCAACTCTTCTATAATTTATTATGATGTCAGGATGAATTTTAAGTTTAAAAGTTGCTGTTAATTTCTTGTTCATTCCATTTACCATTCCACTAGCCATATTTTACCGTTTAAGTGCAATTTAATTATTGGTCTTTTCTTAATGATCCCTTCTTTCGAATGCAAAAAATTTGCCTACTTTTTATAATGACGAATAATTACTATCACCATTATTATTACTGTTATTATACAAAGTCGTACATTTTTTCCGTTATGACTATCGCAGACACGCTTTGAGTGGCCTGTCTAATTAATTCTTAGGAATTCATAGCATCATCCGAGAGGTTGAGTAACATTATTGTCCGTTCATTGCTTCCTGTATTTCCTCCTCTGTGTAGGTGAGATTTATTGACGAGATACCAAAAAGCAATTTAATAGTCTTGATCATTAATGAATGACGTTTTTATTGCATATCAAAATTTAAAATGCATGAAAACTAGAAAAAAACTGACATGCCTTTAATCTATTATTATTACAATTGCATGTGAGTATAGTTAACCAAGTTAACGCATTTCTATGGCACTGGCACGGCATCACAGAGTATCTATATATTGTACAGGTTTGTAAAAACTTTTACTAAAAAGAATGAGTACACACTACATTTACTTATTATTAGTTATTTTTTATTTAGTGTGTACAGCATCTGATTAGAGTATGGTAAGACGAGGGAATGCACGCGTTGATTGATGTAAATTCATTTATCTTATTGTGCATCTACGCACATTTTATGGCTTTGTGATGTATTTGACCGACAACAGGAATGGATGTAGGTGATCAAGTGATCAGGGGTGGATAAAGTGGTCATATTAGCAGGTATTTGATACCAATGGTAATGGTCAGTTCAAAAAATCTGACGGCAGCTGGCAAC
>JAHZNB010004082.1:0-13735 GCA_027744295.1 Callyntrura guangdongensis
TGTCAAACGATGTATCAATGAATATGTAAAATACAATTTTGCATTTATTTGTATCTGTATTTCATCCCGACATCATGTTAGTTATCGCCCATGAACCTGACATTTTCCCAGTTTTTTTTCCAATCTTCACCCTTCACCTCGACTTTGAGGACGCTAGACATTTTCAAGCGTAATGAGTTACTTTATGTATAATATCAAAAGTGAGCAGTAGAAAATGAGCAAGGAAAATGCAGCACCCACCCGTAAGAAAGCCAACCGCAAAAACCGTATTTCTTCTAATTCCAACACTAACTCTTATACATATGAACAGTATATTTCTAATTCCTGATAATAATAGAGTAGTCTATGACAATTGCCAAATTTAAATAAAGCGAATACCTTCAGACTGGTCGTGTAGGAAAGTTGGGCTTTAATTAGAGAAAAAAAGGCTGTTGGTGTATTTAAATTATGAAGAAAATGTATGAAGATGTCACTTTGCCAACTCTGGAGTTAACTTGTGAGGCAAGATCATTGAGTAATTATCGCTATGAACTTGTTCGCCATTCAATAACTTGAATCTTGAGCTAAACTAATATCGGCATCTGTGCAAAAATACACTCTGTGTACCGTACTAACTGTACGTACACACTGTACATCAACTGCCTATAGAATGTATAATTTACACAATTTATAAGTCACTTTTTCATACAATGTATTAGTTGGAAAGTTTCACTTGAGAAAACTTTTCTGTCTTCAAGGTTGTATGTACCCTGTTCCCCGGTTCAAGTTACGAAACTCATTACTGCGATATTACTTTACAAAGTTTTTCCTTATATAAAGTTGAAAGTCCATTCGGTGCTCATGATGATGGTGAAGGCTGAATTTTCACCTTGCTCTTTTACCTTTGCAATAATAGCAATATACACCACACAAAAACTTATTTCGTATATTGAATATAATTTACATAGACGTGCCTAATAAGAAGGCAGTCCGGTCATATAGCCAAACCAATACGAACGCATATGAAAAAGATATGAAAGAAAGAGTAGACAACTTCTGGACAAAAATGTTTTACCAGATGATCATTTCAGGAGGATAAATACCTAAAGCAATAATCAGAAGGTTTCGTTATCGTGTAAGTGCATAAGTTTAGAATCAGAAATGCAAAACTACTATTTTGATAAGATTTAAAAAGAAAAGCGGCTTAACCATATACGTTATCAAAGGTACATACACGACAACACGACACAGATGTAAGTCTGGAAGTTTTCTGGCTTGTTGAAAGTGTCTCACAATCAGTCTCTAATTTTGTGTTTGCTCCCGAGAATATATAGAGATATGTGAGTAGTAGTTCACTGTTGCAAACATCTAACAAACATCATTCATTAAAGCGAGCAAACTTTGTTTTTCATTAGTTTCTTGTTAGCAAAAAAAGTTGGTCGTCGTCAATAAATTTGAGCAAATTTGTTTTTCTTCTTCTCCTAAATGTCAGTTCAGTCATCATCATCATCATCATCGTCGTCGTCGTCATCGTTAGACAAGCTCCTCTTTTGTGACAATGTAAAACAGCGTGGAATATGGATTTGGTTGGATATAGTACACATATAGCGCTTATAATGAATGTAGTTTGTTTCCTATTAGTAAATTTTGGGACGTGTGGGCTATCCGGTACAAAAGACAAAACAATGATAATGTAAAGGTCAAGCAAGATGATGATGACATGATGAGGTTAATGGCGTGTTGCCACGACCGTTTATCATCATATATCTGGTCTATCACCTTCAACTTGTACTTGAAATTTTACCCTCTCTGTCGTCGCAAAAAAGAGAGAAGAGGGCCTGACAAGTAATACAACTACAAAGGATGCATTGTGTGGTGGTGGTGGTGGTGTGAGGTGAACCCTTCTTGAACAAAAGACAAGGAACGAGCACTCGCAGACTGCTTGTCGGTTGCGGTAGCGAAACCATAACAAAAAATCACTTTTTTATTATAACGCAAGTAGTCCAACCAGCACATCAACCACTTTTATGAATGCTGTGACCAGGTCTGTCCGTTTCTGATACAAAGTCCAACAAAAACAAATTGCATGACATTTAGATAACCCCATCAAATCCACTTTTTGTCGTTGAAACAAATTTTTTATTTTTTTGTTTTTGAAGAGCAGAAAAAACTTGGTGACATGAATGACAAAGATTTGACTCGGGAAGATAAAAAGCAACTGGATGCACAAAATACAGAAGTATTTCTTTTAAATCCTTGCACCTACACTGAACGATACGAGGAGCAAAATTGAGTGTCCACATTTCCCCGTCCGGAATTTTACCGGATAAAATACACCGGTATCTTGAACTGAGAAGGGCAAAATTGCAGATTTAAAATACAAAATTAAGTGTGAATATACATGTTTCGATCGCGCAAGCGCTCCCTGGTTACGTAAGCCACAGACTCTTGTGTAGTTGCATACCGTTGCACCAAATAACAATGGGATGTCGTGATATTGTAATTCGCAGCTTGCTCACCTATTATCATCAAATACCTTAGAGTGTAGTGGCGTCGTAGTATTCCTATAAAGGACTGCATTGCGTTCATCATTGATAAATGGGTGTGTGAAATGAACTCATTACAATCAATCATTTGTATCTGTTAAAAATCCACAACTATTTTGTACTTGTTAATGTGCTAATTTATGATGCAGTTTGTCTGTCAACCTACTCAATTTCCTTCATAGCCACCGGACATGATCAAAATGGAATTCATTATTATTCAGGTATCGTCATACGCGAACCAAAAATGCACAACGTACTGTTTTCTTGCGACCCCGTCATCATCTCGTGGTGGTCAACATGTTCTAGCATTGATGTTATTTTGAGCGTAAATACTCAAATGATTTCAAACTTGGCGGTATTTTTATTCCCAGAACATTTAAACTCTGGACTAATTTTCGTGTTAGTTTGGCAGATTTTTAGAGCAAAACTGTCATATTCCATGATGGAATATTTACACTTAACCTTAAGGTTCAACAACACAAAAAATAGCCTTGTTGTACAACAATTGACAACAGTTAACGGATTTTCAACAAATAAATTTGTTTCCTATCAAAGTTACATTTATGTATATTGCTGTAATAAATACTAAAATGAGCACCCTTTTTCTGCAAAATTTAAAAAATGCATATCCTTAACGGTCACAAGAGAAGAAACTTTTTCTGAAGAATACTTTGTTTATTTTATAGTTTCCAATAAATTAACCATTGTTGACTTTGCTTGTGTAGTGAATGCGTCATGGAAAGTTGTCTTTCTACTTTTGATAAAATATTGGACGCGTCTATATTATCCTGCACTGTTTATACGCGCGCTCGTTTATATATACATTCTCTGCTTTTTACCCTGCATTTAACCTGAATCCTGAATATGAGTCCTACAAAGACAAAATTAAATTATATACGCAAGCAATAAATCAGAGATGGTTCATGTCTGGCTAGTGTCTACTACAAACTCATCATCCTTCACCACGTCAAACTCACTTACGGACGAGTTAATATACTGTACCACGACGTTTTGTAAACTATGGCATTGCTGCATGTCATTGTTGTGTGTGTAAATTGTCATTATTAAATGTGGGACAACAATAATGCGGGACATAAATATTATTTTAAAGCACACACTCAACAGCATTAAATGAAGAAGCGTCTTTCCCATTTTTAAACACTTTATTAAATACTTTATTTTCTTACACGCAATCTCAGCACCAGCACACATCGAAAATAGATTTTCCATTCGAAAAAAATGAGGTTGGCTGCGTATCTTGAGCATTGTACTGTTTTTTGTGTGGGCAAAATTAATTGAAATGCGGTGAAGAAAATACATGAGAAAAGAAACTAAGCTAAGGGTTCCCAAATTTTAATCTAAATGACCTACTAGTACTGTTGAAGTGTAATATACTAACTTTTAACGAACGTAGAAATACAGCACAAATCTTTAAATTTGCCTTTAAAAACGGGATACACAACATTATTCTCATCGCTATTTAGTTTCAACGTCTTATAATAACCAATAGTAAACCAAAAAATAACGGACAGAATGGTATATTGAACCCAGACACAATTCGGAATTATTTAAACCATCGTTACAGTAGACAGGTGTTAATTAATAGAATAGCTAAATTGTAAAAGTTTCATGTTGGAAATAAATGAGAATAAATCTCAATATGAAGTTTTTTGCCAATGTATGGTATAATTTATAGGAGAAAGGAAAAAGCTTTTCTACGGACATTACTAAAGCGGAATTAATAATTGAAATTTATAATTGATTTTGACCCTATTGGTACAGTTTAAAATATAAAAAATACGTACCAGTTAAATATAAAAGCTGTTGTGTTAGGGTAGAATAATAGCCAATGTAATAATGACTGATACCTGTAAACACGTAAATAAAGTTCTATTCTATATATATGTTGACACTGAATACTGTATCTTTAGTGACGGTAACGAAACATTTTTAAAATCTGCAAATAATTTCTTGACAGACTTCAACCACTAACCAGTAGATGATAGCCAGTTGTGTTGTGCATCTCAAAAAGAAAAAGGAATAACAAAGTGATAAATGTTGAGTACACACAGTCAAATGTTGAGTGAGAAGAGGGAGAGTATAAATGACGTGTTAATCCTAATTAAAGTTTTTTTCTCTCTCATAAAGTCATTAAAGATACAGTTTCATTCCACTTTTAACCAGCTACAACTAAAAACTCAGCATGCCTTTTTATCTGTTAAAAATGAAGATGGGGGTGATGACATCACTGCTAGCAGCACATATTCGTTCTATGGCCACGGACAACAAGAACAGCTGAACATGAAATTAACTCAGATTTCACTCACGAACGAAGAACGAACACGAAACGGTTAACAAGATATCAAGAAGATGAGAATGAATGCAGGCAGTTGTAAAAAACCTTTGTATAATAATGATGACTGGTACTATGCATGTATGATGCATGCACAAGAAAATAACAAAACTCTGAAACTGTACAGAGAAATGACCAGGGAAAAGAAAATGTCAGAAAAAGGGGATGGATGGATGATGGAGTATTAGACAGACATTCGTTCGTAGGTATTAAAATAATAATATGTAAACTTTTTGAAAGCGTGTTTTCGTTTGCATGCACATATTAATATTGTACCTTGTTGTCCTTAATACATTCTTCACCGGGGTGGTGATGATCCTATTGACGGAGGCTCGAACAGCAAGGATCATGTTTCCAGCTACAGAAGGACCAACAACCATACTTTTTCTTGGAGTTGTCACCAAAATCTTTTATTGCTTCGTTTCGGTTGGAAAAGTTATAAATAGACGGTGGCAAACCAAAGTGAATGAGCGCTCAAAATAATATTCATGTTGGGAATGAAGATTATATGATACTATTTACTCTTGGGTGAATGTTTTTTAAAATTAAATAAAAACAGGCGCGTAACGTCCACTATTCCACAATCCCAAAAGTTTATAACAGAAGATATACTCTTTCTCGTATTCAGGCTGCTACTATTTGTCACTTGTTTTTTTGGTTAACAGCTATTGCAATTGGGCATTCAGCCACTCTGAAGCCAGAGAATAAATATTTTTACTCCGGCTTGAAAAATGAAGCTTTTCCCCAGCTGTTATACGACTAACTACACACACTGTCTTAAAAACAGTTGAAGTTTTCAATCGTACATACAGCGACAAGAAGCAAATTATGATGAATCAAGAAATCGCTATTTTGGAAATGTTTCCTCTAATTCTCAATTAAGTAGAATAACATACAGCTGCGCGCGGTGGTGCGATAATGACAACGGACACGACACGACGACCTTGTACTCACAAGTTACAGAGGTATGATGATTTCGGTATGAGATTGTGAGCCCGGAACACTGAATATGTATATATGAACGTTGTAAATTACAATAATATTTTCTACCAGAGCACAAGTCACAGGTAAAAGTCACCTTAACGTTAAGCTAACGACGTCACATTCCATTTTGGACAGAGACGGTAACTAATGATGTTTAACAGGAACGGAAGACCACAAAACACGAACGGTGGTACATGCTGACACAATGGTGATCACCAGCTAGCTACCCAGTACTAAAATATCACGAGTCTGACTGCTGCTCATTTGCCTGTGCCGAAGGCAGTTTCTCATGGAACGTTACATGGAGCCTCCTCTCCGCAAGATGGTAACTGACGTCCACGCACCAATACACTAGTTACTAGTAGCGAAGTGTCCACTTTTATGCTAAATTATTAACAAACTGACTGAGATGAGAGTGATCATGATGACGATTGACGATCTACCAATCTACCATGCCAATTTCCATTCACAACTGTTGCTTTGTAGGTTTCTCCTCTGCAAATGAAAACTGGCTGTCCCAGCCCAGTTGAAAATGATAATATACATATGAAAAAGTTCACGATCATCTAATGATTGTACTTGGCAGATTGTACAGAGCGAGAGGAGAAAAAAAAGAAGCCGGCAAACTACGTCGTTTCGCGCAGCCCCAGATTAACAACAGCCACGGCAAGCGATGATAATAGAGCCGAGTGTGTGATGATATGGCGGAGGATATTAATAACTTGGGTTCACAATCGGCATTGTGGTGGGTAAACCAAATACATTTCTACATATTTGCGACTTAGATTAACTTTAAAAGGCCCAAGTTTTGAAAGAAAGAGTCAACAGTGACCACCTCACCAGATGTACCTATTTTATATGGAATGTGAATCAGAAAAAGTATTTGCTGCTACGAGTCGAGTTTTAAGATGATCCAAAGAGGCCGTCAATCTGAAGGACTACCACCGCTGCTGTACTTTGTATTGGCAGACCAAGGATTGTCTTAAACTTCTTTGCGTGAAACACGTGCTTGGTTGGTGATAAGACGAAATAGCGACACGATACGACGACAACTATGCGAACGATGACTTGTGTGGTCATGCCTGCTCCAGCCAACAAGCAGATGATGATAATGTGATAGTGATAGTGATGATGATGATTATAATCAAGTTAAAATATGATTCACCATATACATGTTTTCAAACACGACCCCGAAATCTTTTATATATTTTTTTTTCTTTAAATTTGCAAGTATTTGAATACCGTGTTCATCTCTCTACACAACAAACAGTGTAGCAGACAGGCAAAACATTAGAATGTCATCCCAAAGTAATCTATATACAACGACTTTCAGAGAAAGAAAGGTTAGAAATAATGTGTTCTCCTTGGACTAGGACACTTTTGCTTGGCCCTACCAACAACAACATGACTGACTACTTAATATACTTTTTCTTAGGCGCGTAGTTAACCACGCACACGTTATCGTATCGTGTCGGGACTTGGAACAAGATAAGCAACTGAAAAAGTACATAGAGGTGAAAAATGAATGCGCCAGTGCGAATGTGAATACCATCATAGCAGCAAACACCACCATTAGCCAACGCCATCAGCAGAGGGCATGCACGTATATTCCCCTCGTTCGGGTTATAAAACTCACGAGGAAAGCGAAAAATATCTTTGTGTGTACACAAATATTTTGTATCCCTCACCGAAAAACCTATTTGGCAGAATTTCAATAAAAATGGATGTTAACGATGTGTATTTTTATTACTGTTGAGTACACATGTGTTTTTTTGGTGCATGTCGTCGTACCGCATGACTGTGAGTGCAGAGAGTGGGAGAGTTTTTCAAGACTTGTTTTTTCCGGTGAACAGAAATTTTCGGAGTTGACAATATTTAGACAGATACCTACCATTATTTTTCGCTATCAGTAAAAAATGAAGCACTGTGGGTGATGTTGGGAAAGGACAAACTGAAAGCAAAACTGGTCATGTCTCTTCATGTTCATACATAAATTTCCCTCACGATGATGACTCATTTTGCAAAAACAAAACTGCTTTTTAAACATCCAGAACTCCGCAGATGTCGGAGGAGTGAATGTCGACACGCAAACAAAATCAGATTTTATTATTATTTCTGGGAGCCAGTATTTTTTACTATTTTCTACACAAGCTTTAAATTTTCATGGGGTAGATGGACATATAACAAAAATTGTTTGTTGCTTTTACAAGAAACAAGAAAAGTTTTACATTTCTGTACTTTTCTTTGTATTTCGGCAAAATACTGACAGTAGCATATGTGTGTGTAAATATATTTCTATGTTTGTGTGTGCTATTTTGCTGCTGACCTTGTAAACTGCACTGAAAGATTTTTGAATGGGGTTACTTTTTTGGTTGAACAGGAAATGTTTTTTCTTCTTCTTTAAATGCTTCCACACAGAATAGTACAACTTTAACCCATGCAACATTATACGACAACATCACTGTATACCGTATACATATCTGCATCACTGCTCACTACTACTACAACCACCGCTTCATGTATTATTCAAAGGACATCGTTGCAATTTTGCCAGTATTAAATGTTGCGTAGACAAAACAAGTTTCAGATTTTCACCAAAAGCTGACCAGCTCCTGAAGATTATAACATTTCGTGTGTCCGTGTGATAATGATGACGAAAATGATAAGTGAAAACAGCTGTTTTAAACTACAACGCGTTAGTATCCAGAGAAGCGGATTAAATGGTTATTTCACAAACTACATATGTTACATGTGTAATGTTACATATATGCTAATATCGTACACCTTTTATCGAAATATTTAAGTAAACAAAAAATATGAAAATGCAAGGGCAACCTATTTCGTGTATTATTCTTAAATCCGTTTGGTCGTCACATCATATGGTCTGTTGGTGTGAGCTTGTTTCTCCCTATTTGTTTTTCCTTTTTATACACCAGGGAGAGGGAGAGTCGTTCATTGTGGACAAGTAAGAAAAAGAAATAAAATCTTGTTGGACTACTTCTCTCTCTCTCTCTCTCGCTCTGCTTCGTATTAAATTGGTAATTCTACCTGATGATAACTGCTACAGTATTAGTTAAATAATCTTCTCAATAATACCTAGATGATTACAGCTGTCAACTCTCTGGGTATAAAAAAGGATGGAGTGAGAACAAATCCAAGTTTAAAAAATAAACTCATAAAATATCGTCTTGTAGTCTTGTACTTTAAGGTTCTTAAATGACGTTACCACATAAAAATATCCCTGTAATCCCCCAGATAAGCTGGATAATTACCAGTAAATAATTTATATATATTTATAATTGTATTGTGGTGTATATGTTCTGCGCTGCTATTATGGTAAATCATGATGGTCGTATTTAAAAGTGAACAAGAGACCTTAAGACTGGCATGCAAATCTTATCTAAATCGTGTCTGTCTGCTCATCATGACATTTCTTCATTTCTACACACAGGATTATCATCATTGAGAAAAAAGAAATGTCTGTCTGGCTCGTTACCACCACACAGAGTGTTATCAACATCAACATTAATAATATGTGTGGTTAAATTTCATATGTGTATGTGTGTGTGTACTAAACACTGCTGTAATTTGAGGAGGAGTGTAATGACACGATAAAAAACCATATCGAGAGGACAAAAGTCCGTCTGTAAAAGCATTATCTTTTTTTCCCATTTATCCAACGTAATTTATACCTCTACTTTGGGTACTTTCTTCAAGCGAGGGGTTGTTATGCATCCGCATCTCGACACACACAACAAGAAACTTTTTCCGTGGGTATTATGGCTTTCGTTATGCACGTGAAAAGTGAACAGGGATCAGAACGTCCGTACATTAAAATGTTACTTACTCCTGGTTAATCGTTAAAACTCTACACCACTTTTATCGTCGACGTAAATAACTTTTACTTCTCTAAATATACATACACATGCACAATGCACATTTCTAAAATATTTTTAGCTACATGATTTGTACTACCTATTACGCATATGTGTCATCCACTCGGCATTTTTATCTAATGACTAATTTTGAACAAATTATGACAAATGCCACAGCGGAGTTTTCGGGAAAGACATTAAATGTTTGTGCAGTGTTACTCTGCGTTTAAACACAATAAGTGACGAATGGATGTCTCCTGTATGCAAAGGATGACACGCTTAATACGAGGAAATATATACGTTTTTAGCAGATTCCCTTGCAATATATTACTTACAGAGATTTTTCCATGCTGTTGTTGTCCACGCTCTGTGACGATAACATCTTCTGACCATGTAATTTTTGCATAGAAACTAACCACACACAACGACTGCACCTTTTATACAGAGATTTCAAATTAGAGTACTATTATAAGTTGTTGGTACAACAGAAATATCATTTAAGATAAAACAGCCGAGCCTGGTCAACTCACAATGACAGATACACAGATTCACACACTACTAATTTGAATGTCGTGTCCTCTCAAAAACTAGAGCCCTCTTATCCCGATTACATATATATTTAAATGTACTTTTCCAATTAGAAGCTAAAACTGACCACGATACTAGGAAAGTGTGTGAGGAAGGTACGGCACATTTCTGCGAGCCCAAGCATAAGAAACGAACAGAGGAAAATAGATTTTTTTTCTGCACGTTAAAAGCTACCGAAAATGGAAGGTGGAAAAAAATTCCATAAACTTGTGTGTTCGATATTCCCAAGGGCAGTACCAACACAAAAGACAAAAATCAAAGGCGATATGCATGCAACTATCTGTCTACATACACCCGCCCGCCTGCCACCGATTTACTTACAGCTTTCCATTATTACTCACAACAGCAGGACACAAGGAGGCCTCCACAACAACATGGTATATAGTAAGTTGTAATAATAATAAAATCGTGACTTTAATGTACCAGGTCACTATCATCAGAAGAGTGTCTGAGAATCGATAGAAAAGTCTAAAATGTTGGGAGTGTAAAGAAAAATGAATAACCTTGCGATATGGTGAGGGTATTACCTATAGAGTGTTTATAATTGATGGACAGGTTGTTAGTAGCGAGTAAAAATATAACCGCGACAGACAATATGGCAAGAATAGGGAGCTGGCACATCTTCCATAATACGACCACACCGTCGCCATTTTTAATTTTTGCCATGCTTTTCCGACACGTCGTGTTTCGTGGAAATGTCATAATTAATGGGCTGTACACTGACTGCTAATGACTTACACACTGCGGACAAGGTACTTGGTACTTTACCAAGCCTGACGACCCCTGTATGGTTTCGAGAAGGGTGACAAGATAGGGAGACTATACGACGACGACGGTGTTTTCTTATACGTGGAGAAATAATTTACTTATTATGGCAGTTTTTTTGATTGTGTGTCAGACCAGCAAGATGGTCGAAAATGAAAATGAGATGCGAACAAAATTAATTTTTGTCAGCATAACGACAAATGAGTTGGATACGGGCTGTATACATACAGTCACTTTCAATAAGGAGAACTGAATACTGAAAAAAAGAAAGGAAACTGGAACACATGATATTATGAGGGTTTGTTTGTTAAATTTTCTTTACCTGACGAGATATTGCAAAATTTGCTTTGGCGGAGCGCAGGGAGGCTTTCCCTCCTTGGCCAGCTTTTCAGCTTGAGCCAAAGTTTCTTGAAGATTTTTCTTGGCTGTCCAGTGCGGGTGCGATGGACTCAACACGGTAGTTTCCATTTTTGGCGACTCTTCACACAACATGATGATTTTGGCTAGGTAATAATGCTGCTGTAGATATACTTTATATTAAAGTTTCCTCCGGGAGTTTTATTTAGCGGGATAACGACTGATTAATTTAAATTTACCTCCACCAACCTCTACAAAAATCACTTCACTTTTTACTGAAACAAGAAAGCTGCCAAAATACGTTGTCTGTGTTCTTTTCTCTGTAATATCCTCAAGAAAAGGAAGAGAAAACTCAACTGTCTTTTTTCGTACGCCACCAAACAACACTCAAAGTTTTGAACTATCCTTGGAAGTTAAGGGAAAGTTGTGGCCTTTCGAATTTACTCAAATTACAAAAGAATTAAACGCCCTTCTATTATCCTCCTCTACAACAATTCCTAAAGATAAACCAAACAGTATGAATTATACTCTAAATGCAATTAAAAAAAGACAAAAAAAATATGGCACAATCATTAATTGATTCTGTGTATTTCAGAAAAAACTCAATGCTTTGTCCTTGCTTTCCTGAGAAAGGGAAAGACACAAACACACACAATGGGAAAGGACAAGTGACAACAAGAACGGCTTCAAAGTAATATATATATCGAGTAAAGCGATAAAATACGACAACGATGTTGATGACGACCACACCACACCGCAGAACGGTTAAGGACTAGGCTGAAGTGATGTCAAAACGTAATTTCAAGAGTCCTCTCTATTTCTCTGTACCAATATACTCGTCTCTCTCTCTCTACAAAGCCGCGTCTCTATTAGCCGACTCTTAACTATCCTCCTTTTTTACTTTTTTCTTCCTTGCTTGCTTGCTTTTTTAATAGTTTCTTTCTTATTCACTGGTAAAGATATGATGGGGGATAGCTGCGACTGCAACGTTCTCTCTGTATCTAGACATTCAGTTGGTGTTTGAGTCCGTGTGTCGTGTAACTACAAACTAGCAGTAGTACTAATAATTGTAATGACATGCATAAAAAATGAAGCTTAGCAAACAAAGAAGGAAAAAATTATTGTCTCTGTATGTACTTCTGCTATTGCTGCAACCACTAGTGTTAGTGGTGATAGGGATAATGGAGTTCTCGTTGGTATTACCACCACCACTTATTTCTTCGTCTGTATTTAATATCCAACGAATGTATGTGGAAATAGAAAGCCACAACTACACACACGCTACACTCGCGCTATGTAGCAGACAACGTTCTTTGTCTGCTGTGGCTGCTGTCAGAGATAATTCTTCTCTTTTGGGCTTCTTGTGACGAGTGTCCGCTGGTATTAAGTATTATTTTATTTGGTAAAAAGAACGCGCAGGCCCACTGAGACTGAGGAGAAAAGTCACACTCACACACACATTCTCTCTCTCTCTCTGGTACATACAGAGATAAATGAGGACAAAAGACAAAATTAAGTACAAAGTGACGAGGATGATGCAGGAATAGACGAGATGGGAAGGACCAGAAACAAGGAGAATGGGCTGACGAAACAGGGGTGATGATGGTGAAAAAAAGGACGCCGTCAAGAACGGCTGGGTGTTTGAGGGTGACCACAGTAAATGTTCTTCTGGGGTATTCACTCACAGTAAACGAGATAGGTATGGCTAAGACGGAATGGCAGGAAAATGTGTGAGATGAATGGAAGGAATAGTGAGATAAATCAGAGACTTTAAATATGCGTGAGTGTGTGAATGTCGAATGTCGGTTTTTGGGAAGATTACTGCTGTTGCGGTGGTGTAAAATTTAGAGGGGATTTAATGTCATTCTATACTGGAACATTGAACACAATTAAAACTGGTACCGCTGCTGCCACACAAGTACTGCTGAAGCACGCACAGAGACACAGGAAAATAGAGTAAATCTTCGTCAAGCAAAGTAGTGAAGAGGAGAGAATAGTTGATAATAAGAAGGAACGGCCAGTAAGTCAATAGAGAGGGAGAGCAGAGAGGTACTAATAACACACAATTTCGTGTCTCTGTGAATGTTTGTCTGAGTGTTTGCTCAAATGGAGAGTTTTCGTCTGGGGAAAAACGTACGATGAATGATGACAATGGATAATGAATGACGGTTGCTTGTAATGTAAAACCACTACTTCAACTACTGAGAGTACTAATAATAGTGACGCATTTAATAGGAATTAAGTCGCTAACAAGAATAATTGGTGTGGACGCATCATTGCTGCATCAA
>JAHZNB010004083.1:0-12343 GCA_027744295.1 Callyntrura guangdongensis
CCGCGCTGCAGTGCCAGTGTAAGTAGTAATCTTATATTTGATATTGTGGTCCGTGGTCAATGTTATGTTATGAAGCATTCCTTTCATAGACTCTCAAGCATATATGTGGATTCATGGCATTTCATGAAATTTTTAATTTTAGTCAAAATATGTTGTGAGATGGAAGGATGTGTGATAGGTTACAAGAATGTTATCATTTTTTGAAAAATTTTAGGAAAAAATTGCCAGAACCTCCGTTGGTGACATATGCAAGGCCGTTGCAGCCTCAACAGCAACCCCAACAGCAGCCGCAACCACAACAAAGTCCGACACCGCGGTCTGTAATAGTGAAAGCGGAACCTTCAATAGCCCCACACGAAGAACCCAGACATCATATTCCGCAACCTGTTCAGCATATTAGCTGCTCAGTAACTTCACCTCCTAATGGTTCTACTCATAATAATCAATATGTTCGGGAGCTAGGATCATCAACCACTGGTCTCAGTTTCAGTAATCAGCAGTCGACAATCAGACTCGCACCTCCAAATGTTCCACCGTCACAGCCACCACCACCTCCAATTACTCAGAGGAGCTCAACCACAACAATTTCATCCCCAATAAGCATTCAGCCTGTTGTCACTGCTGTGTCTTCCTCATCACCAGTGATCTCAACCATTTTTTATCAGATCCCTGCAACAGCTGCATCGACAACAAATGTAAGTAATGGAACTGTGGTATCACCTTCATTTACGATTATTCCAGCACCCAACGGTAGAACAGTCATTCCTTTGTCCATGCCCATGGTCACAACTACCGCCAGTCCACTGGTGAAAATTGAGCCAAGCACAGTAGCAACTCCACTCAATACGGGAACAACCGTGAATTGGAATAACATTCAATTGTTGAAGGTGCCTCGCAGCAGTATCGAAAATGGTAACGGATTGGCAACATTCAGTACACTAGCCCCAGCAATACCAAATGCTCCCAGTGCAGCAAAGCTTTTACCCAGTCCGGTGAAAGTAGAGGGAAAGTTAATTGTAGCATCTGATAGCAAATCGCCAACAAAGTCAAGGGCTAGGCGTCGCTCACAAAGTACAACCAAAGGCCAGTCTCGTAACGCGAGAATTTCATCATCCAGCTCTTCAGATGCATCTGCTTGCCCATCAATCGAAGGACTTCCAAATATTGTAAGTTTAAGTTGCCATATATTACAATTGATTAAAATATCGGGTCGCATGTAACGTTGTTTGAAATAGTGATTCAAGTTATTAACTTAATACATATTATTTTCTGTTATTTTCTTGTTAGATCGTGGATGGGTATGAAATATCAAGGGAAATATGGGCCAAAGCTTTCTTACAAAATGACATAATACATGCTGCTGGAACGCTGTTCAATGCCCTCTTTAGCTCCGAAGAAATAAAAAATTGTACACTGAATGGCCGAAATGGAACCAGACAGCTCTGTCCTGAAAAAAGATATGCCATATTCAGTAAGTGCACTTATACAGACTATATGGTTGCCTATCTGTCTGCCTGGCGTCATGTTCGTTTTTGTTGAGGAACCCCCCAAATTTGTGTTGTTACTGATGTTTTTTGTTTCTTGTCATTCTTTTTATTTAGAAATTGTGGCCTGGATGAAAAACAAATGTCAAGACCCGTATTCTTTCAATAAAAGTCCCGAGGACTCAAAGATCCTAAGCAGGGAGGAACAAATGATGATAGAAAAGAAAGTATTTGTGGAACGGCGGTATCAAACGAGCAGGAAAATCAGAGATTTGCCATCAGGATCCCAGCCACCACATACTGTCTCATCTGCCGCTGTAACATCATCATCATCAGTTGTCACAACGGTTACTCCAAGTAAGTCCTCCACCAGCTCGACAAATTCCTGTGCTAAAAATAATCAAAAGACTAGTTCCTTGCCCAGTGTCCCTGTCCCTGCTTTGATCCAGAAGCGACGCGATAGCGGAAGCTTCAGCACCGTTTGCAGCACTGGAGATGATAAAGGGATACCTAAAATTGCTTTAATTCAGTCATCTGAAATCATTGCAAATTATTTTCAAAGTGCGGATCCTTTGCCTATGTCCGCAGCAACGCAGCCTTCTCTCATCGGTGGGCGTACCCATGAAGGTCCACCACCATTGAAAATGCAAAAGGTTGGTTAGCTTTATCGTAGCGTATCTTGCCACAAACCTTTCTTTAAAACATATGAAAACGGTGGGTGAGTGGAAAGCAAATGTTACACCATTCATTTGGCTTTCGTTTCAAATAAATTACATACACTGAAACTGTTGTGATCTTTACCAAAACACGGAAACAAACAAATGTGAGGAGAAACCAGCTAATTGATGAGCATCGTTAGCGACATTGGTGCAGCATATGTGTACTCTGAGGGCTATGTTACTATTGTCACACGTTCATCAATTTCTCTGTGGCGTTTTGTCTTTTGCATGAAAATATTTTGTGCCAGGTGCCAAGTGCCTTGATTCCTAAGTTTAATCAAATTGAGATATTAAAAAATCATTAATAGGAACTATAGCGTGTACATATTCACTTGCACAAATCATTTTCATCGCAAAAATAAACTGTGACCATTCACTGATACATAATTACTTGATTTGTACCGATTCTCATTACCCATATAAAATACAAAGTAGTCCAGCTTTTGTAATAATTTTTAGTCCCTTGATGTAGGTGTTTGATAATGATGATGGAGCCAAAAAAACTCCTTTTTATATCGACTTGCTTTATATTTACTTCTGGTGAAGAATTAAATACATTTTTTACATTTGATTATGAAGAAATATCGTAAATACATGTAATAAGTATATAGCTAAAACGAACGTATTATTATATCAATCATGTTATAAAATACCTACACACATTATAAAGCTTCAAGTAGATTCTTGTTCGCATGCGCTTTAGTTTCTCCGTAACCTTGTTTCGTGTTACTGTTTGTTGTGTGCAGTTGCTCTCGATGTAGATATTTTACGTTTATATCAGTAGTCATTACATAGAGATATACCCCTATTTTACAAACTCGTTGCGAGATCTTAACTTTAATAACATAAAATAAATATTATGTGAAGCCATAAATTGCTTAGTAGGTATAAGTATGTTATACAATAACTGTATGAAATATTACGAGTAGTAGCAGAGTACAACTGAAAACGGCATTGTTTGCAGAGCCTAACAATTAGTTAGTCGTACTTAAAATCTGGTATGCCCATACCGTTCCGGTTTTTTTTCCACGTCAAATCAAACTTTAGGTTTAATCGAATGCACAGGTTAATTAAATTATTACGAATCTCACAGAAGCTTGCATTTCGTATAAAATGATTTGATAATATGTTGACGGTATGAAATTTTAGCAGACATTTTGCTTTTCCTGCGAAAAATTGCCAAGAATTTTGATTTAAGTCATTTATCGCAGCAGAAACTACACGGAGAAAGTTTCTGTTCCCCTGAGACAGTTCATATTCCTGAGATGGAAATGGGTTTAAAAAAGAAGCGTGTAGTTGCTTCGATTGAAGTCAAACGGTAACTTCCATCTTTTTACATCGGCATAAATCACGTTTATTATCTTATGCAGTCAATGCTTAAAACTTTAATGGTAGTAACATTAATTTTGTAAAACTAGCTTAAATCTTTGAATCATTCACACACACATGCATGATATAACATGTAGAATGTTAATTTACATAACAAAAGTATGAAAAATGTGTTATTTGGACCTTTTAAGGTAGCTCTTTGTACGTGACCTTCAATTATAGATAAAAAATAGAGTTTATATTGTATGTATAAAAAAGAAATAAATCAAAAATCTTACTTATACATAAAATGCATTTTTTATTATTATATATATAGTTGTAATATCGGATTGTTGATGGTGATGATTGAGATAAAAATAACGACGAATACCTGTTAAGGCTGGCTTATATGTATAGAAAAAATATTAAAAAGAGTTATTATCTAACACATATTATATAACATATGTCGTTCTAAATGTAATAATAAAAATAAAAATAATACTAGTGTTGAATTATGAACTTTGAACTTACTATTTACGTTTTTTGATGTATCTGGTGTAGAGTATTATTATTAGAACGTGCGTATGGTGTCTCAGAAGTAATTAGGCGGTGTCCTTTGTTTGACGAGCCCTTTGCTTCCTAAATGTCTAATCAATAATTACCACTAAAAAGATCAGCATTTGTTGCTCCTCCTGATTTTGTTGAATTAAATGTGAAAGAGAGACTGTGAACCGTGAAGAGCGCTTTATTGTTATGAAATGTCTAATTTTAGTTCAATCTTAGATGCTGCATCGTTTTATCTATTTAATAATATTATTAAAATAATTATATTATCATACAACTTTAATAATAATTACTTTAGTCTGTTGTCAGCCTATATTTATATTTGAAAGCATCTTTCGTATTTCGTTGAATTAATCATCTTCCCTTATATACCTTTTCGTTTTCACTTGATTGTTTTGTTTTATTGTATTTCTGAAATAATATGCGTCTTGGTATAACTAGAGGAATTATTACAAAGAGTATCGAGCGTTTTCAAAGTATAACGTGTGTAGCTTTAGGTACTATACTGTGTACTTTTTTCGTGTCATTCTTCCACACAAGGATGCTTTCACGCATTTCTGTTGGAAAACTGGTCGGTGATTATCTTTATTCCTTATGTTAAGTTTCTTGTATAATTATTATACTATTTGTGTACTTCATTAGCGTAGATTCTTAAATGCATCGTTTACCGCATCCAGAGATAGTACATTGTAAATCGAGAAAAATGTTAACAATTTCGTATCATGTAGACATGTTTTTGCTTCGATGCAAAAGGATATGGAATGTAATAAAAAAAATAGAATGTATAATTCGAAATATAATGAATTTATTTGTATAAACCAAGCATTATCATTTCATCTCACACAGACACAATACACTCAATGATTCATGACAGTGATAAAATCTGAATCTGTGACATAAAGCAGTTTTTGAAACATTTAAACATTTAATGTGTTTTAAGCACACTTCACTGTGAGATTTTAGTAATCCAAGATTTTTGACATTTCGGATTTGGCCCGGTACATACATATTGTGCTACTCCCAGCGGACACAAGTATTAATATTAAAGTTGAAGTCATTGCCCGGAATGGAACAATTCTCGATGAAGTGAAATTGAAATGATATACTAGCAAAATATATATACTGTCTGAAAATGATTTTTTTTAAACAAAATAACGGAAAATGTCGGGAAGTCTACTTGCGGTGAATCATGACATGCCTATATTTTGCCACATTCATCATAATATGCATTATACGGGTTTACAACAAAATATTACTATTGTATTGCGAACGGTGCAGTGCCCTGTCATCACAAATCGGGTTTTCTCATAAAAACAGCAAACGGTATCGATGACTGGATCATTATATATGTATTGATAGGATACCTAACAAATAGACCTAATGCATTTAACTCATCTAAGTCATTGGCACACAGAAAATTCAATGTTCAAAATTCAAATGTTTTACTTCCTTCAAACGGATCAAACGGATGATCCAACCTTGCCTATTTTTTGTGTCATTGATACCACATATATGCGAGTTTTAAATGAATATTTCAAAATGATGATTAAATTGTTGCTTTATCAGTCGTTTATAAAGTATTATTTATTAGGCTACGCGACTCGTGCAACGCGAGTGAAACAAATCCATGTTACAAACCTTGTCCAGATTACCTGCTTATATCTATCATCATACTATACACCAAATCCGCAATAAACGACCAAACTGTGTACATCGCTTGATTTTTTTACTGTGGACGAGATTGCTAGAGACGATTCCAGGTTTGAAAGCATATTTCGTGTAAAGTACGGTAGATTCATTTGATATATATGGGGTAGATATTCATTATGGTTAGTAAATGCCATCTACATGTGCAATAATGTGCATACATAGCCACTAGCCACGCACATAAACACCTTTGTTGAGCGCATTCGTTTGTAAGAGTCGAGAAAAGTGCCAAGGTTAAATCGGTCAGCGCAGCGTCATCGCGGTTGTCTCTATTCGTATTTACGCATTATTGCACATAGCTCGAGGCTTGTGTACACAGTTAAACGCAGAATAATCGTAAATTGGCGTTTTATGTAAAATACTATACTGTCCACCGTGAAATTCTTCTTCAAATTTTTATTATAAAGTATGTTGAAAATTAAAGGTTTACATGTCGTCAATCATATTTTTTATTTTATGTACTATGGTTAGCAATAGCGGGAATAATATTACCCAGTACGACGTATTGTTATAGCCATAGCGTATACAATATACTGCATTTATAGGAAAGGAAACTTTGATAATAATTGTATATAGTGTCATCAGTCCGTCGTCATGTATCGCTTCATTTGATATTTTAGAGATTATGTTAGAAGGATGCATTACTTAAAATGTACAGCAACCACGCTTTATCCCTACTGCATGTACGACAAAAAGTGAAAGACCAAACGACGCAAACGAATAAACTTTTCTCTAAAAGTAAAGTATAGTTTGACCTCTGAAACTCTTTAAATGGTAAGTGCCACGTAAAATGTGAAAGTGTTTTGTTAAACGAATGCAAATTTTAATATTAAGTATTCACATTTTTCATAAACATGGTTTATGGTCTATTATGGACTTTTGTGACGGTCTTTATTTGTTTTTAATGATTTGCGTGCCTTCATAGATGCAACATTACTTTGATTTCGAAAATATTACTTTGCGTTTCTGCAAACCAACATTATAGAGATCATACACAGAAAACGTTTTTACTTCCAGATATACTACCATTTGATTTGACATTCACTTCACTCCTTTCAGAGTTGATTCCAAGTTGTTCTGCGCAATGCATCACAGACAACATCATCAGAGTCCGACCATGATCGTGATGATAGTGTTGAGATTAACATTGTATGGTATGCAAAAAATACAATGATATCAGTGATAAAAGCGCACGCTACTGGATGGATTACTGACTGACAGTGCCAATATTTTTTAACGTTGTCCTACAGAAAAAATGAAAAAAGAAAGAAATTATAGCTTTATATTGGTAAAAGGATGAAATATGGCATGAAAATGTATACTCTGTTGTTCCACGTCTTGTGCAATCTGCAGAGGAATCTTCAAACCCAAATTAATTCAACAGAACAATATTCACAATTTCATGTACGTCAGTACGTGTTCATAACGTGGCATAAGATTGGTTGTACACATTTACACATTAACTAATCTGCAACTTACACCGTTTGCGTTGTCTTAAAATGTAACATTCCAATTTAGTCGACATAAGCATACATAACAAAACAACGTGAATGATTATCTTTATCACTATTACAGTGTGGTACAGTATGGTAAGTACAATCATACATAAATCTAAATGCCAAAAACAAGGCGAGCTTTACACACGTTTGTACGACCATTGCGTTTTACTGTCACACAAACACAAACAAAAAGTAACTGTGTAAAAGTATTTCAAAAAAGCTCAAGCGATAAGTGAACACGAAAAACGTCGTGTTTCCGTGTTTAAAAAATAACATGATGTCTCTACTATTTTCTTCTCTCACTTTAGTGCAATGGCAGGTCTCAAAATAAAGTAAATCATAAAAATATATCATGCAGTATGTAGCCCGTGATGTGATACGTTTAGAGGTGATTATTTAGCATCCACAGGATTCAGGATTACGATACAACGCATTTGTAAGAGGTACAAAAGTGAGACTCAAATTGGATTGAGTGCAAGGGTTGTAAAAAGCAGCGTATTGTGTAGTACTTTTTGTTAAAGTTAGTAAAATAGTCAAAAGTAAATGCTTGACGATTTGTACTTGTTTGTCTAAAAAATTAAAGAATTGCGATCGTTTTACATTTATGCATTAATGTACTTCAACTGAAGCAAAACATTATCAATAGTATGGTTCCGTGTGTACATTTCTTAGACTCTACGTTTGTCTGTTTGTCACACTATGCTACTATGGACAAAGTATTATTATCATCACCACGGGCCCGATAATGATGTATGCTTGTAGTAAATGTAAAATGAAAATGAGTATCTCATCTTTCCTTCTTCTCTTCTGCTGGGTTTTGCGACAATTCCGCTGTGTAAACCCGTTTTGGTGTATGCAGTGCACATTGTATTTGTATCCATAAAACTGAAAGTTTGTTCTCATTTAGTCCAGCTCTTATTATTATTTCTTATTCCATTCTCTGAAATAACCACCAAGAGAGAGAGAGAGAGAGAGAGAGAGTGAACATCCAATGTACAAAATCCTCCTTATATTCTATAAGTAAACCTAAGTAAGTATCCTAGTATTATTGGTAGAATCTGTTTGTAGAAATTGAAATAAATACCCTGATGATGATGACTATTTAATGTAGACGCTACCTTTTATATACATTGGTAGGCCTGTTTCCCTTTCTGCGAACAATGATGATTCTACTTTGACGTCTTTTTTGGTTAGGAGTTAGGAGCACGAGTATGTCGTGGTTTCGTAAAACGTAGTAAACAATATTTAGCCCACTTTTGCTTCTATACATAGATATGTTATAATAATAAGCCACACTAATTCACGGCATATCATTCCAACTTCCAAACTAATCCGTTCATTTGCTGCGTGCACATCTCGTGACCGACAATGCCAAATGCTAACGTGTATATATTATACTGTATAGTAGGTAGGCTCCAAAAATTACGAGGAAACTTGCGGGATTAATCGTTCTAGAGTATAATATTTGACAATGCAATGCTGTGGTGGTTCAATACAAAGTTAGCAAACGTGGTCTACGACCGACACGATCATGATCGTCGACTCGGAAGCAGGAGCAAAACCAAAGAACATTTTTTATTGCCAGAACTTCAGTACTTCATGTTTATACATGCTAGAGCAGGAATCTGGTTTGAAAGTTAAATTACTTAAAGGTGCTCTTCATTCACAGCAACACGGTAAGCAACAATATGAAGTTGAGTCAGTAATAACAGCAGCACTTGCTAAACAAAGGGTTCATCGTAGTAGTTCCTGTTTTTCCCCTATTCATAGAAACGTGCGCTGCCATAAGTTGAAAAGTGAGTCAGTAGACCTTTGCAAAGGATTATGCCGGTGGTGGTGGGCATTTTGCACTACATATGAAACTTGAAGCAACAAGGGGAGCTGTCGTGCATTCAACAGTACCAGGTTTAGAGGGTGGTGGTGATATTGTGTCGAAACGTGGAGGAATGCTGGCTTTACCTTATTATTGCATTGTTCTTCTGCACCAGGAGAGGAGGAGTGTCGTGGAACGCCAAACCCAGGCGTACATGAACGTGGAGTAGACAGCCGGAGCAATAAACATAAAAGAAATTTTTGGTATTCTTCTGCTGATGGTTTCTTGTCCGTGGGAAAGAGAGTCCTCCTGTGTATACATACAATTCTGAATACGACCGTGACGTCTTCATTCAAAAAATTGGTGGAGGCAGCAGGCAAAGCTGGTATCTAATACTGTATAGAGTGCAAACTGCAATGCGAGTTCCACAATTCAATACACACTAATTATGATGGCAAGTACAACAGCAGCACCGGCAATGAAATCAGAAATGGAAGATGAGAGTGTGCGATCCTCCTTATGCGGTATGTTGGCTTGCTTGGCTCAAACACACAACAGTATTAGGTAGATAATAGGTAACAATAATAGCATGTAAATCTAACATAAACATAGCATTGTATACGAATAACTGTCGCATTTGCACAAAAATCAACAACAGAAAGGAATAGATTGCAAAAAAGGCACTTTTTACCTTTGTGGGATTGTGCAAAAATGTCAAAATAATGGTATGATTAGAGGAACATTGACATGTAATTTTATTTGACTAGTTGTATTGTTATTTGGAGGAAAGGAGTAGTTATGAGATAAAAATTGTAATATCTGTGTGCTGTATTGTAGAATCTGAAATATTACGCAGCCGACTGTTGTGCAGCAATAATTCTTGCACTACTACTGAGTCTTATGGAGGAGGAAGTGGGTCCAATACAGAAGTACAAAATACAATAGTCAGCAGGATGTCATCATCTTCCTCTTTGCCCACAACAGGGTTGTATCCCAAGTGTAACATTTCGTTGACAATGAGTGCTAATAGTGAACATTTAACGGTAATCACAACATCCGTGGCTGCAGGCGAAAGTGGCATGTTACGTACTACCGGTGGTCATAGTATTATTGGAGGAAGTAGTGGAAGTATAGGGATTCCAGCGGGAGCTATAACGGCTGTTCCTGTTTACTCTGGCCAGCTACTGCAACCAAAAGAGAGCAAATCAGAGATGGATACAAAGCCCATTTTAGTTGGTGTTACACATGCCCCATCACAAAATAATTCTGCGTTAATTAGTGCCACTGCTGGTGCTCCTATTCACATGCCGTTAGTAGAAGTTAAAAAAGAAGCAGCACCGGCGGCAGTTCTGGAAATTCCGTACGACCGTGAAAGAATCCTGAATTTTTTAACTGATTATTGGAAGTCGAAAAATTTGCAACAGGTGACGGAAGCTCAGCAGCAAACTGCGAGTGTGTCAGGGGTAACCAGCTCTGATTTTTGCCCAGCCCCTCAAAGAATCGTGGAGGAAGCGCTGTTTGATTTGTTTGTGGAATATCCTATGGTACAGTATAAAAAACGTTACATTTTGCACAGTTCATACTTCATACTTTACTTTACACGAAAAACTTTTATTGATATGTTGTCATCTCTAACTTCTAAAGTTGATAGATGGGCTAGCCATTTCAAAACGAGCTTGGGCTAAAGCATTTTACGAGAAAGACATAATTCAGACGTCTAAAGTTTTATTCGAGTCGCTATTCTCTGAACAGGAGATGCAATCTTGCACTTTAAATGGAAAGAAAGGAACCCCGGAACTCAGTGCTATTAAGATGCTAGCGATTTTAAGTTAGAACTCAAGCATTACATACGATTTGGGTTTTTACTGCCTCCGAAAGAATGGAATCTTATACTTGTCTTGTGTACTTTTTGTAGGAACTGCTGCGTGGATGAAAAACAAGAAGCAAGATCCATATTCCTTTAATACAAATATTCCTTCCCACAATCAGTTTCCAACAAACGAAGAGCGGGAGAAAATAGAAAAGAAAGTTTTTACAGAACGACGGAGTCAAGCTAATAGAAAACTTACAAAAACAAGTGGAAGCATTGACAGTGCTACCGCCAGTCCGTCATGTAATTACAATAATGATTTAATTAATAAACTTTACTGTGATTCTTAACATAAGTGAAATTAATGTGTTTGTAATAAAAGCAGCTAACCGTGATACCACTTCTCCCGACACTCAAAACCAAGGTTCGCCGTCAACTACCAGAGTGGATTCTCCTGCATCTAGTTCAACGACAATTAGTGCTTCGCCTGCTGGTGAGAATCGTCTGAGCTTATCTGAAGATCTTCGGCGTGAGCACATGGCTCCCCTGGCTAAAATACCGAGGTTGGATCTTGACACAGAGATAGTTAAACAGCTTCAAATGTTATACGCAGATAATCCGGAAGGACTAACCAGCTACTTGTTACCTAACACACGTGCCATTCTAATTGTACGAAATGCTGTTTCTTAAAATGGAATACATTAACAATTTTAATGATGCAACCAGAAATTAAATTAATTTTTTTTAATAGGATGGTTTTCTGATTCCTCATGAAGACTGGACGAAAGCTTTCAGTGAGTCTGGGTCGGATATAGTAAAAGCTGCATGGACGCTTTTTAAAGTTTTGTTTTCAAAGACTGAGATTCTTAATTGCACACTGAACGGGAAAAATGGGACGAGAGAACTGTGTCCCGTGAAGAAACTTGCAATCTTACGTAAGTGTATCAACCTTATTTGTGATTTAATAATATTTGGTTCAAAATTTAGTGTTTTTTTGTATGTTTAGGTGCTATCACATGGATGAAAGAGAACCAAGGTACTTCAATCGACATTTATTCCTTTAATGTACGACGTACAGAGTTCAACTGCTTTCCCTCAGATGAAGACAAGGATAAAATCGAGACGAAAGTGTATACAGAGAAAAGATATCAAGCGTGTCGTAAACTTAAAGGACAACTCATGTGATGAAATCCATGAAATCCTTTTTTCTATATAAAAGCAGAAAAAGTCTAACATTCACGAACACTCTATACCTTTGTATATTGCTTTCATTGTTTTCTTGTTTTTGTTTTCGACTTGTTGACATATTTTTTCTCG
This sequence comes from Callyntrura guangdongensis, assembly GCA_027744295.1. NCBI lineage: Eukaryota > Metazoa > Arthropoda > Collembola > Entomobryomorpha > Paronellidae > Callyntrura > Callyntrura guangdongensis. The sequence goes on from JAHZNB010004083.1 coordinate 12,222, forward strand.
TACGATAGTTTTTTCCCCAATAAACTGAAATCTCAAGCGAATTTTACGTCTTTACAAACTACAAAACAGTTAAATTTAAGATAAGTCGACAATTCTTATTTTGCATCAGGCTACTACTACGT
>JAHZNB010004084.1:0-12958 GCA_027744295.1 Callyntrura guangdongensis
TATTAGTATTACACATAATTGCTCCATAATTGCATGCATGCATATATTAACAAAACAAACAGACAAATAATGCAAATACGTACCTAAATATCCGTACACACGGGAAAAAAGTTTTGTTCAGTCAGTGACACCGGTATTGGCCCAAGGTTCACAGCACCGTCAAATTAAGCATTGTAGAAGGATAATATATATTACGCTTTACTTGTATGTGTGTATGTACATTCAAACTCACTAAAAAGTATGTTTCGATATCTAATAAACGTTTTTGGTGAAATACGCAGTAAATTTTGCTCAACCTCCAAAGTCCATTCACATTGTCTCTCTCCGTCTCATGCACAAAAATTTCGTACATAGGCGGCGGGCTCTCTGATAAGGTAAAGTATATACAAACCTTGAATCATTGCAGTTATGAGATTCCTTTGTGATTTCATCCACACACACACATGTACACACAAGACACAACAAATGCAGACATGCATCATCATTATCATCACATCCTCGGCATCTTTACCAAATGTACTTTTGCTTCAAGTAAAAAAATATATACAAAGACACTAGCACACAAAGAAAAGTTGGAAAAACCACACTAATATGTATATATGCATGTCTATACACACATACTGAAAATGCATACATCTTATTATAAGTTTACAATCATGCATTCAGGATTATGAGTTCATTTCATACATACCTACACACATACACACTTAAGTTGCAATATTTTTTCGGGGGTTATCATCATCTCTCTAGACTCTAAAGTTTACCTGTGAAAACCTGTTTTATCCCCTTTTTCAAGAAGTCATCAGTCATCAACACACGTTAGGTTGCAGAGGTTTAAACTGCCACCGCAGCGACGACGACAGTACAACAGAGAAATAACCACATACTCAACACTCTCTCTCTCTCACACACACAAGACGCAAGAAATATTAAATGTAGTTTTGCCAACCCTGACATTGCATTGCAATAAGGCTGCTGATGCTGCTGCTGGTCGTGTAAGAAAAGGTAAAGCAAGGAAATGCTGTACATCGAGAGAGTTTGCTTTTTGTCCAAGGATACATACTGCTTTCGAGAGATTGGATTGGAATAACCACACATTATGTTTGTGTATACTTTTTATCATTCAATTACTTACTTTTGGAATACATTATGATTACGACCGCTTTACCTACCATTTTATACCGCTCTTGGTGATGCGGTGATGTTTGGTAGACGCCGGCAGCGGAGTATACTGAGCTTTGCAAGTTGTAACGCCATTATAATCTCACATGAGTGGGTATCTGTTGTCTGCATACCAGTGCAAAAAAAATATTATAACTAAACTACCTGTGTGCTACCTGTCCAATGTATAATGTAGCCGTGATTATTGCATAGTTGTACTTTTATGACTACGGATTTTTGGGCTGGTTATGAAACAAAGCGTGAAATACACAGAGACATACCATCGGGGGAAATGTTTTTTTAACCATACATACCATCGTTTTTACGTTGCGTTGTCAGCAATTTTACATCATCATCATTGTCCTCTTCCATTGCTAATCCATGTTTTTTTTTACTTTCGACAAAAGTTTCACTAGACTTCACCAACGGGGAATTCGAATGAGTTGCCATAAAAATATGTATTTGTCATACCAAAAGAATCTCAGAGAGGAGGGGGGGAGTATAAAGTTGCAGCACTAATGCAAAAATGAAGATATGTGTGAGTGAATGCACATTTTACACACTACGTGTCTGCATAATGACCGTACATCCACGGAGTTATGTGGTAGTGGGTGGTGGTGGTGGAAATGCGACCAGGCAATCTACCAAATTGCAACTTGAAGTCGTAAAAAGGATGGAAAAATGTACTCAAGAATTTCTCTTGTCTCTCTTACTTTTCAAAAAATTACATTGCTGTTATTACTACTACTATCTTTTCATCAACATTATCTTTACATGCATCATCCTAAGTACCTGCTGCTGTTGCACCAAAAAACTACGTTTTTCTCTCCTTCCCTGTAGTATTATTACATCCCAGCATATAACGCTGACGCTGCTGATGATAATATGATGAACCACACGTATATCATCAGAAAGCATCTCATACTTTTTCCCCACATTCTCCTCTCCATCCACCTCCTTCTTGTAACCATGTCCACATGCCAATGTGTGGTTACATGGTTACTCGTCTCCTTCGCTGCATATATGACTCTTTTTCCCCCACCTTCCTCCTATCGCCATCAAACTCGCCACCACCACCGTCACCATTATTATCATAATAATGTTCATCTTGATCATCGTCATTCTCATCCTCCTCTTCCTCATCATCCCCACTCCTGAAACGCAGCAGCAGTAGCAGCAACAGCAGTAACAACAGAGAAGAAACCTCCCTCTTTCTATTCCTTTCCATAGATTTTTACTTTGCCGCCATCATCTCATCATATCTCGTGGCACCTACAAAAATCCTATTATCATTTACTCTCCTTTAAACTTTGCCGTGGTTTCAAGTCTATATCGTGTCTGGTCATTGTTTTGCTTTTTAGTAACTTGAATCACATTTTTTACTGTCATACATATACACAGATTACCACTTACCACCAAACCACGGCTACTATATTATACAGTATAATTTATACTACCAGATCAGTTTTCTTGTATACTTTCATAAATACATACAAGTATAGAAGCATTACCACCAGACTCAATTCAGCAACGGCAGCAGCAGCAACAGCGTGATTATAGTCTTTTTCATATCACCATGAAATAAATGAAAGGTGCAACGAACTCTTTCTTCCTCCCTCACATTAATATCAGCAGAAAGAACGACAATGTTACCAGCCAAAATCACAGGGAGAAACAGACAAAGAGGGAGAGAGAGAGAAGGTGTAAGTGGTGTGGTGGTAGTAGTAATAGTATGCTTGTAGTAATAGTGATAGCAATCGTAGTAGAAGTGAAATAGTAAAGTAAGTATACAATGATGATAAAAAACACTGTGTACAGGTTCATACAAACTTGTACAGAGTAGAAAAGAGAAGAATAAGTATGTAGTATGTGCATACATGTTTGTATTTATGTGTTGTTGGTAGTTGGTGATTTTTTTACGATATGATGATTATTACGTGTTTTTATGTGTACAGGCTTTTTGGTTGGTTGACTTAGAGATGTTATTATTATTTATTTATTTTCCTCTCGTAAAAAATGAAATAGGAAAAACGTTGGAACAATGAACGCACATTGAACCAAGAAAGAACGCGAAAGGAAAGAAGTTGAAGAATTCTTCCTCTCCCCATTTTCTCTCGTGCTCCCTCTTAGACTTTTTTTCAAAATCTAATGCGCAATTTTTCTAATATGCTTATAAATTTGGTTGTACCTATAAATATTAAGCAAATGAAGAAGAAGGAGGTGAAGAGATGATGATGATGGATTTTGTGGCACATGATGAATATTTTACTGAATACAGCGTCAACTTTTCAAAATGGCAAAAGAAAAACATAAAACGTGCTGACAATTTTATTGGGGAATAAAAGCAACGTTGATTGTTTTGACGACAACGACAAAGAAAAAGAAGACGTTGATGACGGCACAAGATGAAAAAGAGAGTTTGCAGCGCAGCGCGGTGATGATGTTGCTGCTTTGATTTGGGTGAGTAATGCGACGCTATGACGAGAGGATACCTCAGCCGCTGTAGAGAAAAAGAAATGAAGACAGATTAAGAAGGGCGATGATGATGATGATCTAAATCAGGAGTGTCGAGTAAAAATTACCATTAGAGTACTACATATATATTACGGTGACTTGGTGGATGGTGATGACAGCGATGACATAGACAAGGAAGCAATCTCTGCTTTTACTGCGCAGAGGAGAATGATCTGCAAAGAACATGATGACTAGGATGAGGACAAAGAGGAAATAACGAGTTTGTCATGCGGCTCGTTTGGAATAATATATTTATTTTACGCATTAAATTTTTAGCTTTATGTGTGCACGTTGAAGTAGTGAATTCATAGTTTTACTCACTTTATATCTTTTACCGTTCGCTTATCACCGGCTGATGAATGGGGGGAATACCAATTACGATGACAGTTTACAAAGAGCGGTGTACACGTAATAAGCTATTCAGCCATATTATTTTTTAATTACCCATTTAGTCTCTATGTGCTCATTTCTGATATGCCAATCGAAATAATGTTTCTGATTTTAAACTTACCAAGTATCTGAGACGAATGTTTTACATGGGTGCTATTTAAAAATGTCACATTGGCTCATAGGATTTTGCTCGGGCTTTGTAATTGTAAGGCAAGAACGCATCGTCATCTGCCACAGAGTTGGTAAGAAAAGTGTGCAATAATATTTTTATGACTGTGTCATTGAACTACTTGCTGGAGTCGGTCCTGCCTACCTGCATATGCACATACACTGATGTTGATAATGATGATGATGATGTAAAGCGGAACAAGTACTGAAATGGAACTGTACAGCAGCAGATGTTTGCAGTAATTACCAGTTTATTACTGAATATCCCCCTTCCTAACTATTTCCCTTATTTACGCAACATAAACTGTGGGTGCTCAGCAGTAGTTAAACTGAAGAGACAACCAGGAAAACCAATGCCCTCAACCAGCAACCAAAGTAGCAACAGCAGATTAAATACAGATGCGTTTTTTCCTCGTATTTTTTGAGTATTTCCTTATGATGGCATTAACAATTTGCATAGTTGTTAAATCAAAAGAAAAAAATCAGCGAATGGTATCGTCAAATTTCTCATTGGTTTGATGTAGTTTTTCTCATTATTTTTTTTATTTCTTACAGTTGGACAATTCGATTCAGTACTTGACGAGCATTAAAACAGTGTTGTAAAAAAATTGGCACATGGTCAAGACTAATATAATAGCAACTTAAAAGAAAATAATACAACCGTAAAAAACGGCAAGGAAGCCGCTTGCATCCACCTTCTCTCACTCGAGTTCATTTATTGGCTCATTTGTAAGAGTAGTATATTAAATGGTGTGAATAATACCCTTCTCTCTCTCTCTCCCAACTATTTATTCTCTGTTAACGTATAAATGTGATTGCACATTTTTTTGGAGGGTGAGGGTAGTATATTGGTTTGAAGATGTAATCTTATTATGAAACACGTGGACGCCGAGAAAATGTTTGGTTATTAGTCCACACAGTATGCAAATTGAATTATCATCATCACCGTCCCTTTTTTGATTCCTCTGTTTATCCTCATTTGATTGAGGTTGGCTGGCAAAGAAGGAAAAAGTGTCACCTTCATTCATCTTCTTGCTAAGTATTAAGCCTTGCCAACCAGCCAGCAGCGCCAACACGTGCAACTATTTTTATGCATTTCCCCCTCTCTTTCCAACCTCAAGAAACCCACACACGAGGCTGGTGTTTACGTTTACTTGCAAAAGATCCTCACGAGGAGGACGGTTAAAGGTGCAACTTTTTTTGTGGGCTTGTACTGCAGTTGAAAAAATAATCCGAAAAGCTCTTCACTGATAGACATTTTAACGGCCAGTTTTATATTTAGAACTGTTTTACATGCCACTTCCTTCCGTGTTTATTGATTGTACTCAGTTGATGGTAAAAAAATGAGGATGGTATCGATGATCTGAGTTGGTGCAGGTACAATAATGTATATACATAGCATGTAGCAAAGCAGCGTGACCATACCACACACGCCTTACCATCAAACTGTCACCCAGAAGGTGTTCTTTTCTTCCTCTTTTCGCACATTATAACTGACACCCGTTTCTCTCTTCCCTTTTGAGCTGCACTTTGGGTGCAATACTGTCTAGAGGAAACTTTTTTTTTTACTATTTAACAGCTCCGTAGGAAGGAACAAACAACGCAGTTTGACTGCTATTCCACAACCCTACAGAAATAAGCGGCTTAAGCTGATTTGCTGTAAAAATGAGAACGACACCCCCGATGAAGATGGGGACAATGATGACGACAACGAGAAACCATTCAAAAATTATTTATTTCCCGTGCAAATTGTAATGTGCGAAACGAATGTGGTAGAATCAGATGTAATTTTTTAAACGCAAAAATGCAATGTAACTTATCAGCACATTGTCCCGGGGTTGGTTTATGGTGTATTCATATCCTCTTTTAGGTGCATTCTTCTCGTCACCGTGTGTGTCCTGTATGAATTGTAATAATAGACAACGCTCGAGAGAAACGTCGTGGTCGTCAAAATGTCACTACACTTGAATTTAGTACGAATAGCGATTTGTTTTTATTGGCAATCAGTATGAAAGGGTGAGAGTTTGAGCATGCCATTTGGTTTTCATAACCAGTCGACCAATAAATATGACAGGGCCAGGGCTCCATGCTGTTGGTAGTAAAATTTGCCCGAAATGATTTCGCAGGTCAAGCCAAATCGCCTCGGCTACAAGCAGCGCGGGTTTTCCTTGTGTTTGACTAATATATATTTTCTAATAAAATGCAATCATATAGATTATTTACGTTTGCCCTGACAGCAGCAAAAATAACTTGGGTGGTAGTTGTTATTGAAAATGGCAACTGGTCTGTACCTACCCACACACTACCACTCTCATCTCATCACTGTTAAAATACCAGCAGGAGGGAATATATTAATAAGCCCAGAGGAAACGTTAAAAAAATCACTCGTAAAAATTTCGTACGCTTGCCCGCCTTTGGTGCGATGTCTACAATGGAATTTATTACAGCCCAAGTGTTGAACAATGTAACCCTGTTCCTCAGTCCGTTGCTTCGTTATTATTTTTGCCTTCCATTTCCTCCTCGTCGTTGAGCACAGATTTTAGAGCGTTTTCGTTTCCACGCATTGTCAATTGTTTTTCGAGATGACAACGAGTGACAAGAGGAATAGCAGAGTAAAGTAGTAAAAGTAGAAATGGTGATTTCGGTGTGTGTTTTTAGCTTTTCGCTTTGTGCCACAGAATTTGGGAAAAGACAGAAAAAGACATTAAAAAGGATATTATTTATGTGGGTCTTCCTTCTTGTACAGTTAGTTACTCCTCTGCACTGTTTTAGCTACATGCTGTTATGATGGGTGTATTACTGCGCGGAAAACTGTAAAGCGGGAGTAGATACTCAAGTGGAAAAGGTCTTCAAAGGAAAAGTAATTAAACTGATTCTCTCCTGATTTTCCTCCTCTTTACTCCCCCACCACCATCATCACCACCATGGCCATCAATACCAAGGAAAATGGTATTTTTCACGAGTCATTAAAAGGTTTAATGACAATTTCCTTGAAAATGACACGAGGAGGAACTGTTAGTATGTCGTTCACATAACTTTATTTGCTTACTTCATTCCGTTTCATCGTCATCAACAACCCCGGCAGCAACAGCAGCGGTAGCAGGAAAGAGTAAATACAATTAGAGCATTCCTATTTTTCGTTTTCTGCAAAACTGGCCAAGTGTACACACACGAGGGAGACAAAAGAGGAAAAATGTAAGGACACAAAGCCAAACCCAGCTAGTGTATCATGCTGTCCATCGGTTCTAAAAAGCAACGGGTTATTTTCAATGTTTGCCATGTACCTATCCACATGTTGATTTTCCCCCGGAGAACTGTAAATTGATGAGGATGCCTTGCTGATTGCTTTAACATTTTAGGTCGGTAGAAAGTAGAAATGTTCTGTTTTGGAATCAGTTCGCCACGGGGATGTATGTATTTTTTTATCATGGAGGAGGCTAGTTGCGTAATTGTATTACCTTCGCCCTTTAATACAGGTGACTGGATGAGTTTATGCCAATTAAAGTTACTTTCAATAGAGTGACATTGATGTAGTTAGTGCTGTTATTTACGCAATATAGATTGTCACAAACATGGCTTCGTCACTACTAGTTTTGCTTTATTTAATTTGTGCTCTTCTAATTAAATCATAACGGTATCGTGATTACTCTTCTAGTATGTAGAAAGAAAGGTTGCAGCTTTTAAAAAGCAAAATATTCCCAGTACTTTTACGCTAAATTGCGATTGTATGGATTGTTGAGTTGAAATGAGAGAGTTGATGTCGAAGTGGATATTTTCGTGACATGTGGAAAGATACAGTAGTAATGAATCCTGATGTCACTCAACCATAACAAGTGATAATATACAAAAGGATTCACACATAATTTTTACTTACTGTCACTGGAATACGCGAGGGATTGGGTGAAATGATGTACTTTCCAATATTGAGGGTCGTCATCTACTATTCAATAAACAAAGCAAGCTCTTTCATTCTGTCCTTTCTCCAACCCTCTCTGTCTATGTTTCTCTCAAAAGGGGCTTCCCTTCACATTTCCAACTCGCTCATATCTTTTAGTATATAACGCCGCTGCGCAAAAACAGTCCTTGGAAACAGCCAAGTTTGAAAGGAAATTTGGGTAATTATAAGTGTTAGGCTTCATTTTTTTTCTTCAGCGTTGCCAATATTACCTCCACGCTTACTCGTCTCTTTTGAATGTCTCTCTCCACCCACGGGATCTATCTTCTCTTTTTTCGTCGTCGTGTTCCTCATTTCCTCGTCGATCTGTAGATGATGAATATTACTTTTGGAAATTGACAAGGGGAAAGCGGTAAGGGACGAATAATTAAGATTTGTGGGAAACCTAATCTAATACTGTTGCTTAGGAACGTTGTCTGCTGATTACAGAGTTAGTAGAAACACGAGCAATCCTTCTCCCTCGCTCTCTCCCAATCTCTCCCTCCCTCATTCTCTCTTTTTGTACAAGTCCCTTTTCAGTCCAATGAGTTTTAACCTTTGTGGGGAGAGAGAAAGAGAGAGAAATGAAAGAACGTGCACACTTTTTAGAGGAATACCAAAGGGAATACATGGTGGATATTGTAGTAGTTCTCATTGCCGTCATTTAATCAATAAAAGGATGTACTGTGTCGTTTCATTTTTTCGGACAGAAGGGCACATAAAGCAGTATGATTGGAGGATTTATTGTTGGTAAAACAGATTAAAAGTAGAAATTGTCCTTTATATTATTCTCCATTCCAGACTGGTTACTCATCCTCACTTATTCCTTCTCTCACATAAGCTTTTTTCTTGGTTGGCAACAACAAGGAATGCCATCATAGTACGCCTTTTGTGCTATGTCTGCGTTTGACTTTGGTACGCAATTGTAAAAAGTCTTGTCCAGAAAGTATGTGCTGGGTGTTCTCTATACATTTTTCCTGATTACGGTAAAGGTGGTGGTGGTTAGCTGGTTCTTAACTTTAGTTTTTTTGTCCCTTGATTTTCTCAGTTTCATTTGCCCAATGGTTCACTAATTTCCCCCCTTTTGTAACTCCCAACATCATTATTGTCCATATTCTCTCATACTAACTCACACATCAACTATTTTCCCCCCGTGCAGCACATAAGCAGGGTTTTTGTAAATACTTACAGTTGAGGGCATCAGCAGTAGCAGCGTAACCAAATAAACGGTTGTTCAAACATCTGCTCCTACCACCGACTCTGGCTGCAGAGAAGGACGAGGACGGCGCTAGCCAGTAATTTTCTCTGACGCTCATTCTGTTGCATGCATCAGTGGTGGCAGTGATGACGGGGAAGCAAATGGCTAGGCCAGAATGAGTTTTGGTTTGTCAAGATGAGCAAAGAGTGACTCATACATAATAATGGTTTTTCGGATGGAGGGTAAGAGAGAGATGACAATTCGTGTATCAATTGACATGCATTGCCCCACCACTACTGATACACTTTTCCTTTGCACGTACGCCCCCACACAATGATCGAGCTGACGTGATGCGGTGGTGATTAGTAGGATGCGATGCCTGTTGCCTCATCATTCCTAAATTTATATGAGAGAAAAGTGCAGCATGTAAAAAAGGGCCAGGAAGAATGGCAAAAAAGGGGCTTGGATATTGTTACGATAGTAGCAGAACCAAAATGCGTTCCTCATATGAATTTACATCTGCTAAACAGTTTATTACAACGTGAAAGAGAGGGAGAGAGAGTAGTAGTAGTAGATGTAGAAGAAGAGAGGAAGGGGTCTGATTTATGACATTGCTGTATCACTGTCAAAAGGAGAGAGCGAGAGAGCAACATGAAATTAGCTGGTTAGAAGATAAAAATATGAACCTACTTATCTACCTAGAGCTTGGTTGCTCCATGTTTTTGCGCAGTAGAGTAATATTTAACTAATAATAGCTACGAACAGAGATGGATGACGCACGGCACACTCGTACGCATTTAGGAAGGGTACACATGCCATCTAATCATGTCCTATATATATATATATTATTTATATTATTTGTACTAAATCAAATTTTCCAGCCAATAATGCTTTGGCTGCACGTTTGCTCAATCAAGTCTGGTTGTACAGTATGATCTACCCGGAGTTGAGTATAAAAATACACAATAAAGCAGATGGGAAACACGAGAGAAAAAGTAACTAGGTGAGTATATTTTTTTTTTCATTTTGAGCTTTGAAAAGAATCCCATTCCACAGTATATTTATTATATTATATGGTATGCATTCAATTCGAGTAATGCTTCAAACCCCGTACAAACAACTCGACATGGGGAATCGTTTCATGATAAACTGCTGTTGGATGTACTGCTTCATGGGTTTTCTGGCCGTACTTTCAGGGTCGCTTTTGAGTACAGTGAACGGGAAGTACAGCATTAGCATGATTGTTTACACTAATTAACTAGTCAATACCCACTGTTCTACAGCATCAACAGAGGTTGCTGAAGAGGAAAATGGAATTAACTAAAAATCCATGAATGAATTCGAAATTCCCTGGTCTCATCATCGTGATGATAATCAAATTAACCAGCGTTGTTACTTACCCATATGCGCCTGTCACCAGAAATCCATTAAAATGGAGTACACCACGGTCAACAACGGTGTGAGAGCGAGTGAAAATTGAGTTAATATAGCAGTAATGAAAAAAGAGCTTATTTTTTTCTTAAGTGCATTTCAAGGTCTCTCATCTCTCTGCTGCTGCTTGTGCCAGATAAATCTCATTTTGTACTCAAAGAAAACCTTTGATTCTTCCCTTGCGACGACGATGTTGCAAGACAAGAAGAGATGATGTACCTTCTTATTATTATTACTACTTCTTCCTCCTTCGGTTCCTTCTTCTCTAGCAGAAGCCACTCTATTCAATTTCAATAATTGAAAAGAAATATGTAGTAGCAGCCGTAAGATTTCATACAAATAGATACAAGGTACACAAGTAGACGGGAAAAAGGAATGAATGAAAAAATGAATGGAAAGTAGAAAAACACAAATGTCCTACCTTTCCTATATCGTCATCACTTCACTTCCCTCATCTCTTGTTACAGCTTGATCCGCTGTTGTAGTTGTTTGTATTAGTTTGCCCTTTTTCCGTGTCCTTGATTCCCTTTTTGACAATTCTACTGAAACAAGCAACCACTACCATAAAAGTACATAGAAAATACAACTTTCCAAAAAGAATCCACCCCTCTCCGGGTTCAACTTTTGTACGTTTTTTTTAAACTAACAAGTAAGACTTTTGTAGGAAGTGCATATAAACTATTCTGGATGCATTTTACTCACAAAAATATAGAGTATGCCGGTCAGAATGATAATCTCTTAAAAAGGATTCTTTATGTGAAGTTAAAGAGGATAAATTATATAACGTCTAATCTTTTTCCTAGAATATGAAGAAAAAACACAAAATTAGGAAAGAGATCAGTACAGCACTTTTCTTTTTTGGGGAAGAAAAATCTCTCTTGGAATGCCCAAATTCCAAAAAGGTAATGAATGCATACTAAAAGGTAGAGAGGTGTGCATACTACTATTTACTATTGTAAAGAAAAGGCTGCTGCGTTTTCGTTCACACACTCACTCTCATTCATACACACATAATGTACGTACATCAGTACAGTAAAAGTAGTAGACGTGTTTTATGGAGACTTTCTTGTTGACAATCAAAAAAATGAAGATTTACGAGTGCAGTGGCAATAATAGAAGGAATGAAATGAATAGAGAGGAATTCCTATTCATGAAGAAATGTAACATTTTCTTATTGCTCTGACCATTTTAGGAATGTATAAAAGTAATGGGCCTTTCAAAAAATGTTCATATGTCGCCGTGTGAAATAAGTATGCTGGGGAGGGGAAAGAGAGTATAATAAATGCCAGTAAAGCAGGCATTCGTATTTGGCATTATTATTTCCCTCCACCACCGTTGCATTGTTAGTGCAATCAGCCCCTTTATATGTTCTTCCTTGGAGTAGCTTTATCCAGCCGCAGCCTCTGGACAATGTTCAATATTGCCACAAAACAGAGACTACGTTGGTACTGGAAATGCGCGATTTCGCTGTCTGTTGAAGATAACTTTTGAAAAATTTCCGTGAACTGCCAAATTAGTTAAGTAAGTTGCATAGGTAATGGGACATATTAAATTAACAAAAAAGAGACAAAAAAAGTTACTCAATGTCTTACTACAACAGTCCTAACCTTTCCAAGATTATTATTAGTCCCGCTATGTTTTCTCTGTTGCAACCACCTGGCATGGAATATCACAGCAAAAAATTCTAGGTAACTTGTTGACTTGTTTTTAGGGTTATTGTGCAACTGCCAACTGCTAGATAACCTTCTTTGACATTACTATTTTCTCTGAAGGTGACAATTGTGATGATTTGAGAATGTCTAAAAGATGTAAAGGTTTGTTACTCAACAGCCATTTTTGTCTTCCTCTTCCTAAAAAATCAGCTCACATTTCGTCATATACATTTCGTAGTGCATTATCAAAGCCAACACATAAGGAGCAAAGGTAATGTAAGCAATATGCAAGCAGCAAGTCAGGTTACTACATCTATCATTAATAATGCAGTGACTATCATGCATGCATAACAATAGAGAGGGAATTTTGCAAAGCAGAGTCAAAGAGAGGATGCCGCCGTGACTGCTGATTTTTATTTTATTTGATATTTGCCTTCTTGTGATCTTTTTCTGTTACATATTACGTCGACAATTATGAAATTCTCTTGCTGTCTCTCTGAGAACGACGAC
>JAHZNB010004085.1:0-22401 GCA_027744295.1 Callyntrura guangdongensis
TTTTGTTGGGCCATTAAAAAGCCAAATATATACGATATATAGGTATAAGTAACAAGTCTGCTTACGTATCGAGACATGCATAACATTTTATTTCCTTTGAAAAAAGGCAAGTTAATCCAGCTTTTCATGAAATGAGATTTTTTTATTTTTTGGTTGAAACTTTTTTCTTAAAAAAGATGATGAGACAGACCAAAGTTTGAGACAAAAAGCAAAAGAAGCAAAAAGAGACGTGCGTATCATTAAATATTAGTCTTGATATAAGTCGTAGAATATATAAACGCCGTTGTTGCTGCTACTCGGTGTCTTTTTTCATGTTCTACTACTGCAACAACATCCCATTTACGAAAAAAGTCATATTCACATCTAATTATGCAGGTTATATGGGGATGAGATACAGAGATGCAGAGATGATAATGGTTATAAGGATGAAGCCAACGACTACGACGATGATGCTGATGATGCACTGGTTTCCCAATGTCAGGTCAAGCTGTGTTGATGAGAACTCTACAATCTGATCACAAGAATGTTGCTGAAAAAGAGCAAAATTGGAGTGAACGAATACAAGGTAATGAACGGATATACGTAATGATAAAAACGTCAAATAAAGAGTGTCTTCTGCATACATGATAATGACAAGTCCGTTATTTTTTCTCAAAAAGCCTCGCCTCATCCTCTCCCTTTCTTTTTAATCTACCTTACCGTTTGCATGTTTACTGTATATACATAACTCGTATGCATATATATCATACCTAATGATTTTCTCATTTTTTTCCTTTTTCTACAAGAATTTCCACCTTTTTTCTCTAATGAAAAAATCAGCTCGAACTCGAGCAACACCATCAGGATCATCATCCTTTTTCATAATGCAGTGTATGCGTGTATATGTTACGTATATCAGCTTGTTAGTTTTTGTCTGGTTAGCCACCTTTTTTATTGTTATGATTATACTGGTCACCTTTCATTCGAACAGGGTGTGTGATGAGTCGGAAAGATAAGAAAAGAAGAGGCAACGCAGGTTGTGGTGTGGCGGAGTGAAGAGCTGAATTACGTGTGTGTGTGTGTGTGACACACGATGAGACTCGCGAGAGACAATATTCTTGCATGCTTCGAACAATACATTATTATACATATTATAAATGCCCACTTTGATATATCCTGACGTTTTACGACGATGGGCTTCAAGTAAAGATAGGAGTATGGCAGCATTTACTGTGCACCAGCAATATGGAGATGCGAAATCTTTCTAAAAAAAATAAACTATATTGTTACTTTTGTCAACTTTTTGGTATACAAATAATATTACAGTACACCTATGCTACAGGGTAGGTTGTTTACATTTGTAAAAAAAAGTTTTTTTATAAAATACTTTTTCTGTGCTAACAATAAAGCAAGTAAACTAACTAATCCACTTTTCTTGTCTTTTTTTCTTGCAAAGCGTACATCGGGTCTATATAGTGGAGTCAGAGACAGTGAGCGATCGTATCAAATATCATCATTGCGTTAACTGTCATTCAAATAATTCTTATTATTTATTTGCACCATTGCAATAAGTGCCAGTTGTCGCCATCGCCATTACACCGTCCACACTATATCATCGTAATTGCCCACAGTGCTCTCTTTTATATAACAACGCGATAAACAAATAAATAACAAAGATGCTAGCACAATCACTCTTCGTTTTCCTTTGAAAGGTCATATATAGAGAGGGTTGTTGCCTATCTCTCTGAGCTGTTGTGACCATTGTAAATGTCAAGAAAAGCAATTAGCTTCAAACTCCCTTTTGATCAAGACAAGATGCAAAAGTCGCAAGGCGCAGTACAACAACATTTTGCATGCATATAAAATAGTAAAAAAGAGCTCAAGTCTCTCATGTAAAAATCAACTTAACATAAATCTATTGTCGAGAAAATATTGTGATTTGTGAATTGAACTCAATCAGATTCTTGTCGATTCCCTTGTGCGAATTGATATTCTTGCGAATCAAGCTCTTTTGAGCTTCTTTTTACACTATAAATTGAAATTATTATTACTGGATTTTTCTTTGATCACGAGTATCATCGTGTCATTTATGTATATGTACGTATCAATCTGTTATAGACCAGCAAGGATATCAGCATCACAACAAAACGTAAAACGAGAGAAAAAAGTAGAAAAAATGTGAATGGCGAAGAGAGAAAATAATGAGGCAAGTGATACGATCGGTTTCGTTTCATTATTGCTTGCAGATCTCTAAACGAAAAATATTTGGCAAATGACATGAAAACGAATAAAATAGGTAGGATGGGATCTACCACGTATCTTTTCACGAACGATGGGGTAAAAGCATTTTTACGCTCCTTCTGCACAATACGCTGATTTGCTTGAGTAAGTAAAACAGTTTAAAGTGCCTACATGTTTTAATTGCAATTCATTGAATTCTTTCTCGAGGTTGTCATTCATTTACTCACACCACCACCACCATACCACCAGCACCAATAGTAGAACCACACTCTCGCTCTCGCACCATAACTCATCCGTTTACTCATTTTTTACCCAGCAGCAGTAACAGCAGCAAACGGTATGCATGCTTACTACTAATATAATAGCAGCGCGGCAGTCAAATGATTATGTGGAAAATCATTACTTATTCTAATTATTACCATTTAACCATCATTTAGAACAATGTGTGCACATAGTTGCGAAAAGGAAACGAGTAAAATGGATTTTTGTTTTTGTGAGTTGACTTGTGAATATACTACAAACCCTCTACCAGCAGGAATCAGCAAATTTTTTAATAATTTGTACAGAAGAAGAAGAAGCATGACGTTGTCGAGTTTGTCGAAACAAGTTTATTGACCGACCTGATTTAAATTTTGGTTTATACCTATGTACACACTTCAACTTGAGAAAAAATCTCTCATTGTCAGTAAATTCTTTTTCATGTTCGGCTGTGTAACAAGGGAATGTTTTCTTTCCCGTAAAATAAAACACGTAAAAGTAACGAGTTATATGTGTGTGTGTGCTGATTGGTATTAAAAACACATATATGTACATAATGCTCTTAAAATGATGATGATATAGGCCTGATTTTTACTACGGCTGTAAAGATGCTTTTGAAAAAAGTAAGAATTGCAACGCGGTGAAATGAATTAAATTTTAAAATATTGTGTTCATTCTATTAGGCATGCAACATTATGGGCGATATATATGTACACTCTACTCAATTATGCTGCATTTTGGCATTGCACTTTATTTATGTTCGCTGCTACTCATTCAGCAGTTTTGTAGTGGTGGCACTCAATCACAGCAGCATATTATTGGTAGTAGGAAGGCAGCCGGCAGTTAGTTGGGTCAAGTCGTAAAAATTAATAAATTCTTTCTTTTGAAACGACTTCGTCGTCGTCGTCGATAGAACAACAAAAAAGCTATCGAAATGTTTTGCTTCTAATAATTTTGCTCCAAATCCATCTTTGCTTTACACGATGTGATGGATGATCGAGTGGCGGACCCAGCGATCTTGTTACTTTTTAGTGGCCAAAGAAGTGCTTCATGTGCAAAATTTATTAATTTGTAGCCAAAAAAGAGATAAATATTTGAATTTTGACAGTAGCTCATATATATACGTACATACAATGAAACGATATATAGACTACTTTGGCACTAGTAAAACGAGAGTACATAAAAATACTTCAAGTGGTGTAATATATGCATATTAGCATACAGAAGAAATACAGGTTATAGGTACTTAAGGCGATATTGTTTTGGGCAGGTCAGCAGTATCCCGCTGTGCGGCTGCAAAGTTGGCTAATTAAGATTAAAAGAATGATTTCTTGTTAAATGATTATTCTGTAGCCTTTTTATCTTTTTTGAATAATAACAACACTGCTTCTGTTGTTGACTAGCAAATTTACGTACTCTCTCACAAATGACAACAGCTCGTAACTGGTAATTCCGTTTTTTATAATTGACAATGGAGGAGTTCCCATACTTGAGAAGCTATCAGCATTTAGACATCTTTCTCTCCTTTTTCCTCACAACACAAAAAGCTCGACTCTCGACGTATATATCCTTTTTGTTAAACTTTAATTGTTGTATTACTATTTTGGCTGCAATGACGTTTTTTTCTGAGGTTGACCTTCTAGAATATTTTGCATCAAATCGCTTCTTTTAACCACGGCAAAATTGACAAGACCATTTTTCATTATGGTGCTCAGCAGCCAAAGCAGCCTTGAAAAAGCACTTAACGAAACACACGACGATGCTGCAATGGCATGTGTGTCTGTATCGATGATCCTCGTCATGATCCTCATCATTATGGGTTGGCAGAAAACCATGTAAATTTTTATCCTGAAAAGGGAGTGAAATGTGAAAACCAAAACTCACATTACTTTATTTATTGCCACAAAAAAAGCTCTCAGGGGATTTAAGTAGTTTTGCCAACACTCAATATTGAATATTATATAGCGAATTTATGTACAACGACGTTGGCGAAAAAGAGACAGATTTGTGTGTTGGTGCACAGTAGTCTATCAAGTCGAGTTAAGTCAAATTAAGCCCATTTTAAATTTTAATTATCGAACAATAAAGCCTTCATTAATGGGAACTCAGGACTTCCCTGTACCATTAGTTGCACTACACTTGAGCAATATACATCCACACAGGAGCAGCAACAGCATCACTTTTGCTTACTAAATAAAAATCCTGGCTTGTCACTGCCTTGACTTAATGGATGCAATTTTATAGCGTTTTTCGTCAAATTAACTCCCATTTGTTGATTCTGCTCCTTTGTAAAGCTTGCCTTCACCACAAGAAGCTGGGGTATTACGGAATATAATAGCCTGCCAGCAGCACCGCTCTGATGGTGGTGGTGGTTCATTGCATAAGTGTACAAACTAAATATGCGACGTCACGGCCACGTTCCCATTCTTCCGATGTATTGCACATTGCACACGACGACGATGCTAGCGAAATAACAGGGGTTTTCAGAAGAATAAAAAAACTACAAGTCAATAAGCAGGAGGTATAGCTAGAGCTAGCTGGTAGGGATGCATAAAAATATTATAACGACGTGATTTTGTTTTTGTGTTGAACATTTGAGGAAAAAGGATTCCTATTTGGGCTTGAATTTGAAAGGCAATAATATTATAAACAGAGATGATGAAGGCTGAACTCCATGCGTACAATCGTATTAAACATACATAAATATATTACAGCAAAGAGTTTTTATACCTATACCTGCGAGAGAATAGAGAGCAATTTTAACTTTTGCTTTTTCCGTATATGGAATCTTTCCCTATAAGTAAATTTGATTATTTAACTTTGCAATATTTCTACACACAAGAACACCTTCGTTGTTGCAGCTAACAGATTAGACAAACAATGCCAACGATTTCAGTCGATTTCTTACCAGATCTGTGAAACAATGTGCACGTTGTCTATTGTAAGGTTATATTTGCGAAAAAAAACCTTTAAACTGAATTATCAAAAGACACACAAACGTCAATGTGAAAACTTAAACGATTATAAATTACAGTGTGTTTATTTGTCCCTTAACGCATGTGTTGTGGTATAATTACTGTTTCTCTCATCGATATAATTTTGAAATTCAGTTTAAAGGAATTGTGACCCAAGGAAATTTCAAAAATTTTGCATAAAATATGGTAATCATATGATCAAAGTCGTAGCTCCATCCGTACACTGGTAAATTATGTTTCTTCATTCTGATAATTTGTAGATGTTTTTCTCAAAGACGACAACGTAGATATTGAACGAGTGATAGATTGGGAAATGCTGCAGGATCATTATGATGATAAGATACACAAATATTGCAATGATCTGATAAGTTATGCCGTTGAGTGTCACGCTACAGTAACTTTACTCTTTGGTGGCAATACAACCAAGACTCTTCCAGTGTTACAAATACCAAATTGTTCCAAAAGCTTCGACTTTACTCTTTTGAATTACACATATCAATGCTTTAATTTATAATTTGGGCTACGTAATCTTTTGTTGGGGTCGTTCAGCACATTATTTTGCAACATGTTTTCCAAAGGTCTTATGAAATTTGATAAACGTAAACTAGAGATCAGAAAATAGAGATAAGGTGTCGTATCGGTGTCGGTGGTGAACAAGAAAGTATCATCATCACTCATTCGTTGTGTAAGCTTGTATCTCTAACCGCATTTATACTTCACCTGCGCCTATTTAAAGCTGTTAGAACATCATGCTAGTCGAATTTATGACAAATCCATGTAAATAATGCGTACTATTAAAACTCACTGCTTTTTGTTTTTAGTAAGTAAACATGACTTAACAAAGTAGCATCTAAGATATCCAGCCAAACTTTCATCATTTCCAATTGCCCCTTACAACATACATTTATAACTCTGTTTCCTTTTTCTTTCTGTGTGTGCAGTGGAGGTGATGGCCAAGGAATATACAGCTGGTTAGTACAAAATACACGCTGTCTTTACGACGCCGATTTAAAAAACTGGGTGCATGCAATAAACAAAGTATTGTGTATTTTATTTAAAAGGGAGTGCAAACCTACAATTATTACCCGTGCATACGTATCATTATCACGAAGGATATCACGGCAGTGGCAGTACTTCTTGCACATGTAGTCAATAGTCTCCTCACAGTAGGTAAAGAGGTACGTGAGCGTACATAACTGCCACTTTCCTTTGTGTAGCTTGTTCACAGTTGCAAAACTTGTAATAATAAAAATAGTGATTACACTACTGAGACCTGCATCAAATTGCATCGAATGATCTGCCTGTTTTTCACTCTTTTCTGCTTGAGAGAGGAAGCGAAATTGGAGTTTTACGTACGTCCGGGGTCCCCCCTCATTAACCACCGGCCACATGTCAGATTATCTTCAATTCCTAAAATCTTCGACTTGTATTGTGTGTTGCGCTAAAAATGAAATAGCCATAAGGTTTTCGTGATTCTACCACCAAGAAATCATGCCACCTTTAGCTGCTGGTGAAGTAAAAAAGGTTACAGAGAGCACGCGGGCACGTTATTTGTGCATGCGTTTGGCAATTAAACATTATTATAAATAATATTAATTATTATTATTAATAAACCTTTCATGAGCTACTTTTCTTGGCTTTTTATGCATCTTTAAGAGGGGATATTTCTTTTACCCATTTCGTTTTCTCAAATAATAGTTGCCGACTCATTCTCATATTATTACATTTTCTCTGGTTTGACAATTAAAAAATTTCGTGATCTTACTTCAATTCCAGAGGGGGAAAAGCTATATATATATTTTGCCTCTTTTTTACTCTTGACTTTTGGCAGCGTGTGTACATAATGTTGAAATGACATGTGCACACACATTATAATACGATACTTGGAGAAAATGAAAATATATGGAAAACGGCAATGTTCCTAATTCAGGAGCCGAAGGAGGTAATTCATTATGTTAAAAAGTAAAACATTTTTCAGAATCGTAGAGAAAAACGCAGCATGAGCTCGTTCGCTGACTGACCCTTTCCTTATTGTGCCATGCCATGTTGTCCACCAACTGACCAAACTTTCTTGTTTTTATGGCCGCTGCTGCTCCTAAAGGTGTTTTGTGAAGCTGTTATATAGTAAAAGCAATTGCCTGTGGCCCTCTATTGTTCCATATATATCCCACTGACGAGTTACATACATGAGCTAAAGTCCATGAAAATGTAATTGTAGGAAAACCCTGAGGAATTTGACTTTTCCTTTCACTTATTCTTCAGAACGAGAAAAGTTTTTCTCCTGGTTAGAAATTTCGTATTATTATTGTTATTTGAGCTTTCTTTCATTACACCTGTACCATTTTCCCCAGATTTGGATCTTGGACTCGGGCAACCAGGCAAAAAAGTCTGTAGAAAGGGAAAATTATAAAGAGTGTAAATATATTCAGATGGGTTGAGCAATAAAACATTCCTCCGTGTTTCCTTTCTGATTACTCGAAACATCGAGGCAAGTAAATTATTACTATTTATTGTGACTACAATTATTATTGTTATTATTCCAATGAAATATGTAGAATATCGCAAGATGGGAAGGTTGAGATTAAGATCGCAGGTAACAATTTTCTGAGGCTTTTGCACAAAACTGAAAAAATACCTTGTGTTGTAAATATACCTACAGAGTACCTGTTTGACGTTTCAGCTTCGTTGACATAAGGCCGGATTTGTATAAACTATATAACAGTGCGTTACATATTATATTATATTGTATATGTAAGCAAGTGTATATTTTCATGTACATGTATCATGCTTTTGACACATTAGGCAAGTACGTTAGTCATACGGAGACAAGTTTTTGATTATGATTGAGCGCAAGTGAAACAAAACCGTACTTGTTTAGTATTTCACCTCGGGTTGTCTCCTGCTCCATGCCTGCCCTTTCTACCGGTGGTAGTGTTGAGTATACCCGAGAGTCGCAGGTAAGGCGACTTACGATAAGACTGTTGAAGAATGTCATCCGTTTTTATTTGTATAATTTTTACATTTCCCCCTTCATACGCGTCCCGTTGTTGTCTCGCGTTAATGTTCTTACTTAAACACACGAGAACCATTTCAAGCCGGACGACGAGTGTCAAAGCTCACTTAAAATGCCTTTTTTCATCACACGTTGCCCCAAAGCAGAATCCAATAAATGCACTTATTTTACTTCTCTACCACCACCAACCAACCCTTTCATTTCACATTTGATACAATTTTATGTGAAATGAAAATGTGTGTATTTTTTTGTAATAATCATCTTTTCGTCATCCTGTGTGCCTCATATGCATAAGTAGCTTTGGTTAGGGAAAACTTGGTTTCAGGGCTTCAAGGGTTTATGTAAAAACACAACACCTGGAAAAAAGTCGAGAAGGAAGGAAAAAAGGAGGAAGCACGCAACTCCATGTACGTAAATATTCCTCACGATCAGAACATAAACGCTCTTTGTGAGATAAAAGTGTTCCGCAAATGGTCCCTCGTTTAGATATTATTATTATTGTTATGATTATGCATGCATACGTAATATGCACAAATAAATATCCGTTTTTTCCTCCTACTACTGCTACTATTTTCAATTCGTTAAAATCCTAAATATATAAATGCTAATATTAACAATAGTAACAGAATATTATGCACACATAACTCTATAAGATACACATTACAATATTACTTTGCTGACAAACCACTTACTCTCTCAGGAAAAATAATGAGTTTCGCTTTTTTTCTGCTAGAGACAGTGGATTTTCTGTTTGAGTTTTTTTCGTCATATTTAGCACGGAGACAAAAAAATACAAGAGCAAAAGCCGTAATATATTGGTATATGAATATTAGATCGAACATCAAACCTTCATGCATTATCAATATACACGTTTTTACCACTTTACTGCTATTAGCATGTACTTCATGGTAATATTAATATTAAGAATATCGTAATGGCTCTATCCGCTTATACTTGCTTATTTGAAAAAAAGACAGTAAAAAAGGAAGAAAAACGCAAGCTTTACAACATGGTTGGTTTGTTAGTTAGGCTCGCTGCTTGTTGTAGCGGTAGGAGTATAGTTAGTTAGCAGTGTTTCATGATGATGAATAATGTAGGGAAAACATTCGTTTCGACAAAATGCTAATAAACTCAAAGTGCCATATTGCTCTAAATAATGCGTGCTTCTCTGGAAATAAGGAGAGGAGAGAGAGAGAGAGAGAGAGAGAGGAAAAAAATAGTTGAGCTCAGGTGAAAAAACAGTGAATTTTTTGTGGGATATGGTGTTCATACATTCCGACTCAATTGTACATAGCATGCTCTTAAATATATGCGCGGTACATATATAATATAAGAAGTATGTATAGATAGGCCACTGAATATGTAATGAGAGCCTGTTTGTTTGCTCCCAAGATACGACGTGAGTTTTCCCTTCCTTTTTTTCTTTTTCCTTTGCACATAATATTGTCATGCTTTTGCAACCTTTGGTTCCGTTTACTACTTAGGTATGCAATATATGTATCTGGATGAAAGTATGATGATGATTACAATTGTTATTTATTTTTTATTATTATAATTTGTTACTATTCTTAACGCGAATCCGCTACTACCAAAATGGATAAAAGTAATAGATGAATGTTATGTTCAAGTAGCTATTTGAATTGTTACATTTTGCATTTTGCACACAACATGTAAAAACTTAGCTTTCGTGAAAAAAATCGGATGAGCCGGAATTAAAACACAAGTATAAGGTGGAAATTTTCACGGTGTCATATGTTATATTAATAAGAACTTTATACACAACAGTGCTGTCATCGTCAGCGTAAACCCAAGAAACAATTGCAGTCACACATCATCAGCAAGTGGTCATTTACCTCTTGTCTTATTGCCAGCGTCCCCTTCTTTACTTTTATTATTTCTGCGATAAACATACTTTTTTACAAAATGGACAGCCTTTTATTTTTTTACACACAAGTACTGTTGCATGTTTCCAATCAAAAGTGTACAGTTTTTATAAAGCGTCGTACGTATACCTGCATTATTTATTCAATCCGGGTGTTCCACACTTAAAGACCAAAAAACCAATCCAATTTACCATGAATAAAAGAAAATATACAATAATTCCGAATTCATGCGGTTGTTCTTACGTTCATACGGGGCTTACTAAAACGCTCAGGTACTTTTTGGAGACACTGAAAATTGGTAAAACTCGTGTAAAATTCTTCGTTTGCCGTGCTAACAACAACAACAACACCTCTACCAAGAAATATCTCATAAATTTTGAGCACTTTTTATAACCACATCAAAATTCGTCTTATTAGTATTATCTTTCAATCCAATTTTGAAAATGACCATTTCAGTTTCGGACGGTCGTTAGGAATAAGAGTATAAGATATTCTCCATATTTTATGCATTACACACTTTCATTTAAGACAGAAAAAGAAAGGGTGGAGGTACACATTAGCGTAAACATGACCATGGCTGCTTATCATGCTATGTAACTTTTTTTATTTTCGTGGACAAAACTTATATTTTGTAAGGATATCATTAAATGCATACATTACATACATAATATTGCGGAAGACACCTCTAGTACAAATTAACATGTACTCTTTTGTTATTCTGTTGTAAGCATGTTACTCTGCTTTCTCTGTTACGTGTCATATTAAAGAGCAGAATTACCGCAGAGCATTGACACAAGTATAAACCCTACTACCGCATAAACTCTATCATTATGAAACGTATTGCTAGCACCCTACCGACGGGTCATATGTGCTCGCAGTGACATATGGCTTTGGTATGACAAACCAGGAGTGTCAGTCCATCAGAATGCCTAATGAAGTCAGCTAAGCTTAACTAACTGGGAAAAGGGAGGAAAGGGCTTTTCCTCGTGTCTTTTCTATGCCAGTTTATGCGTAAGTTGCAAGAGTTTCGTGGACTTATTAGCCAGTATGTAGCTTGAATCATTCAAGCTGAATGAATTCCATTAACATTACTACAATGTACCTAAACTGTCAATGTCAGATTTTCAATGGAAATTTTTGTGATCTGATCAAAAAAATCGTCTGGTGACTTGTGACGTTTTTGTATAAATCCGAGTGTCATTTGTCACTTACGAGGTATACGCAGTACATTGAATAACAAAGAAAATTAACTTTACAAAATTTCTCAATACTATATATTCAATTTTTGGTTTTGCTCTTATAGATTATCAATTCAGTTTGTAATATTGCGAATGAAAAAATGCAGACCAAGGCGATGAATGAACTACATAGACAGTTAAATCGTACAAACCAGATTTATCGTCTTCAATCATAATTTGCACTGGTGATAAAGGTTGTAGTAAAAGTAGAATTCGCCTGTGAGGGCGAATAGTATTTCTTTTAAATTTTAAATGAAAATTCGCTGCATGACGATCCTAATCGGTTAAATCAACAAGTCAAATTTTTGCTGTCTACGCCAAATCTACCAACGGAAATCCACAATGTTTACCAATTTGGCATAATGTGTGGCAAAGTCCTTCTCACACCGGAAGTCTTACCGGAGGCTATAGGCACGCGCATCCAAATAAACGTAATGATAAGGATATCATCACCTCTTTGGGAACACTTTCGCATATTTAGAAAATGTTCAGTTTTACATATTAAAACAACACAAAAAATGGAGTTTTATTATGTGAAATGATACCACTTAAATACAACCCGAGCAGGTTATTTAAGTGATAATAGAACAAAGGATAGCATATGAGCTAGATTAGCTAGAATAAAACAAAAATAGAAAGGTAGCAGCAGCATCAAACCCATCATTTCTTAGCTTATCTTTCCTACTTGCACGAGTTAGCTTGCACCACCTTTTGTTTCTGATGTGAGGTTGTGTATGCCATGTAGCATTTCACTTACAAAGTTACAAAGCAGAATATATGTATGTACCGTTTTCAAGGTGTTGCTTTCGGCAAGTCGTCTTATCTTTTGCCTCGAAATTAAGTTAGCAATAATTGAGCCAGATGCCCCAGTAAACAGCATAAGTTATTTTTTTACATAATCATTCTTTTCTTTTGTGCATGTATCCTTCCAGCTGTTGACCAGCACACGTTTTAGTCAGTTTTTTTCATACATTCTAATTTTTCCTTTTTAATACACTGCATTGGCCAGTGCGGTAGCATTTTTTTCTGGCAAAGCAAGAATGCTAATGATTGACTCACAGACACAAAATCGAAATAATTGAAAAAACGCAAGATATGAAAAATATAAAAGTGGCGAATAATGTAAATATTATACCAATAAAACTTTTAACGAACAACTACTTTGGACAACACAAAGTTTGAACGTGAATATCGTGTGTTACATGTTTTATGTAGATGATTATTGCTGTTGTGTTAGAATATTGTTTAAAAAACGATGAAAGTAAAAACAGAAAAAAGAAGGGTTGATATTTTTTGTGTAATATACATATTTTTGGGCAGTACAGCGATGACGAAGGTGGTGGCGGTTCTGTGGTACATTTGGTTGCAAAGGAGCAAGTAATGATACATATATTTTTTATTACAACAGATATTAATATGTATACACAATATTGATGAATATAAGAATGCCCTGGCTTTATTATAGGTACACACGTTGCTATTCTTGTATGCATTTGTACACTGTCATATAACATATAGAATGTATGGCTCTCTCTCTCTCTCCCTCTCGAATGCAAACTAATTTATATTCAATTCAGGTGAGACAATAATTCAGTCCGTCGACGGAGGCACTTTACTTTCTCATTTCCCATTCCATGAATTTCCGTAGAACCAACCAACTATCGTCATCAGCATATTTATCGTCCCATGACTTACCATGTAGCTACTTTATTTTTTTTGAGCTGGTGGCCACCAACCCACCTTCCATCATCATCATCAACATTATTACACACACTACACACATACACATAAAAAAGTAAGCGCTAACTCGTCCCATCATGGTCTTTTTAATTCTAAGTCTATTCTTTTTTTGGCTGTTTTTCCCTTTTTAATGCATTCATACAACAACAGCTATCTACCACTAGAAGCGTTGCAATAAGCAATAGAAAAAAAGTATTTTTTTCGATAAAAGTTTGATAATAGACATCATGTCCTTTCTATGTTTCAAAATTTTACTTACCTGTTGTAATGTTTGGTCTTTTTGGTGGTGGGGGCAGTAGCGCGATCAAATATAAAACTTGTATTGTTTGGTTTTTGGTGTGGGTCCGTCTTTCTCTCTTGTGCTCTAGTGAAGTGGCCACGTCTCAAAAGCAGCCACAACAACAACTGGTCAACTTCAACAGTTTTTTTCTTCAGTCAAGAATGAGTATATAAGGCAATGAAAGTTTTATTCAATGCAATAATAATCATTACCATTATTACACTGTTCCTCTTGTATTTTTTTTACTTTAGATTATTTTGTTACGTTTATATTCTCAGGCACGTATGAAGTTACTCCTGTTGCTACTAATATAAATACACTCCACTTTTAAAGAAGAACTATTCTTGTTATACTTGGAAAAAAGTACTTCCCTTTTAGATGTTCACTTAAGGTCCAGTTTATTTTTTAGGAAAAAAATAACATTCGTCCAGCTGCTCTGTATTTTTATTTCACTCTCTCTTTCGTTCTGGCTGGACCTTGCGACTTTTTATTGTTATTTCTGATATGCAAATCACCGGAAGCTAGGGGAAAAAGTGCATACTATTATAATATTCGGGGGTTGTAACAGAAACGTTACGTTTTATAATAGAATGCTGGAAAACAGATATAAAATACGCGTACCTACATATTTAAATCCCCTTTTAAAAAGATGCTCACGCTGCGACTGCCTGCAAAGTTTTTACATACGCAGAGAAATGGAGGGGGTTCTACGGTCATTTATACCGTTTTACGCACGGCTCTAAACGCGTGTTGAAAACGCCACGTCTCACGTTATCCCAACCGCCGTATTTATACGTTAGGCTTAATAAAAAATATATATGGTTGACTGCGGTCTGCTGTTATTACCGCAGTTAATTATGTACGGTTAAAATCCTGTACGTGTTCTGTTTCCACGTTTCTCCACATTTGCCTATCATATCTTCGTGCTCATAATGTCCCTCAGTATCTCTTACATAAATCTAATTTTATAACTAATTCACACTTCTGTGGATACGTTTTATGAAAGAAAATAAAACCGATGTCGCATGATTTGCTTATGAGAGAAAACGGCAATTCATAAGCGCCAAGTGAGTACCAAATTTATTACATACCTATTCACTTACTTGCATGTGGCTATCGTGTGTGTGTTTCCTTTTATCTTAACTGTCTTTTACGATAAAAGTCTGCGTTTAAGATTTTTCCTTCTAACGCGTAGTCGTCAGTATATAAACTTTATTGTAGGGTAGACGTTTTCCAGGATTTAGTTTGCTTGGTCTTTTCATATTTTCTCTGAGAAGAATCGTGTTGAAATTTCTAAAGCAATGTCACTTTTATTTCTACATAATAATGTTCCAGTTTGTGAATATACCTCGCTATAATTTCATTTTTATGGTTGATTTCAAAGTCTTTATACCTACGATTTATTTAGCATATTTTAAGTGCTTGACTTGAACACTAGAACCTGTCCACCTTGCCGTTTCATATCGTAAAGACACTTGAAGATCACATTTATTCAAAGATGTAGATGAGCGATAAATAAAGCACGTCTTAAAGTCAACTTGGCTCTAATGTGGTGTGTTTGCAAAAAACCTAAAAGTTCACAAGTAGTAGTAAAGTATTCTTCACAGTGTCTCTGCACAAAACACTAATAATATTATAATATTATTCTACAAATCACACCTAAATGTTTCCTGCGTGTATATTAATATAGTGTATCACTGTCAACAAGACAAATCGTTGAAAAATGTACTGTTTTTTCTGCATAGCATAGGAATAGGATTATTCCATACACTTTAGAAAAATTTGTAATGTAGATTGTCAAAGCGGCAGTTCTCTGACCGACACAGTATCAAGTTACCGCTACTAAAAGTTAGATGAAAATTTCACCTTGCTTTCCGTTCAACTTGTTGGTACTACAAGTGTTTTAGGTTGGATGTCCTTTCTGGTTGTTGCTCCTAACGTGCTTCCTTCCAAGAATCGGCTAAAAAATTTGACGAACGGTGAACCCAAATGTTTCCTCATATACAAACAAGACGATGACTTTCTTTTGCTGCGAGAGGAGGGCAATCTCAGATGTTTTCACCCAAACAACTTACTTTCCGTCGTGCAGACGCTCGATGTAAATACAAAGACAAACGGTCCACAGTGAGTGATAAGGCACTTGCAGAGAAAATCACAGCACAAAAATTTGTTGCTCAATATACGCGAAAAAAGTGTACTGTATATAAGCACACAAACACACATGGAGAGAGAATAATGCCAAAAAAAATCGTTCTTAATGATATAATTAATTATTATTAAACTATACTGCTAATGAAGATGCTGAAATGAAAATGTATTTAACAAGCTGGGTAGTTTTTTTTTTTCAGTTCACACATCCCACCATCAATCCTTCCTCCTTCTACCTAAGTCGTTTTTACTACTGCCTATTATTCTTTTATTGTAGAGAACGGGGAGTAAAGAACAAAAAGCTTTTAGAGAAAAGCCACATGTGTCCATATGTATTGACGTACTTTGCAACAACAAGCGGCGGAGGAGTACAAGTACAGTGTTGCTCACTGCTCGACTCAAGCTTGGCTACTGGCGATACTCCTTCGCAAGAAAGAAATTCTGAGGTCTACGTTTACACCGCATCCTCATCATAGAAGAGCCAAAAAGCCAACCTGTACATCAGACATTTGCATTGCATTGTGTATTGTTCGCAGAGTTGAACTGGTGCTAAGCGGCCCGAACAGCAAGCAAGCAGCAGCGTCGTCAGCAACTTTGCTCATCTCCAAACGATTAGAACGCTCTCTTGCTGGCGCAACGCACATATACAGCAACAACACGGGCTTATATTAAAAATGTATCTCTCTCATTTCTTAATCTATATCAATATCCCATCTTGTCACTCCTTTTGCATAAAACTCTGTTTTCATGTGCATGAAAAATGACACGAAGGAAGAAGAAGGCTGCAACCCTTTTTAATAACCACTTCACGTTCATCAATTCCCCGTCATAATAACTTGCAATTTTCACGATTTCAGGAGGAAATTACTCGCTGTGCTTACCAATAATGATTTTATTAGGACCTCAATGCAGTAGCCTAAAACCGTGTGGTAAATTAACTTTAAAAGCTTTTATTTTGTAAGGAAGTGCTCCATTTTGTATGTTGTTTTAGGTTATTACCACGGAATGAAAAGGATGTAGCAAACCTCTGTGTTGTCTATGCAAAAGATATCATTCCTGTCGGTCCCTTTTAAATGTTATTCCCTTATTTTTTTTAAATCCTGCTCGTCGAAGGTTGCATGCATATGTAAATTAAGTTGCTTGAATGCACACTCAACAGAGAAATGACTCAACTTGAGCTGTTTGGAACTTTAACTGCTGTGTTTACAGCAGACGTCGTGGCATAGGATAACCTAATAATGTGAAGTGCTCCTCCGACTGGGAAAAAGAAGGGAGTCTTTTCTCTTCGTTTTTTTCGTGGGTTGTTGTTATTTGCCGTATTTCACACAATATTTTTTTCTGTCTCTGTGTTGTTATTATTATTACTATCGTATTATTATTATTAGTATTATCTCTTCTTGGGTTCAAAATAAAAAATATTGGCATCGAATAACAAACGGCATTTCAAATACAAAACGGTTCCATATACATCTGTGTGTGCCGTAGGACGAAGGTATGCATGTGTGGTGTATGGCTAGGCTATAAAATTGTGTAAAAATATTTTCATGTAGCTTTTTTCGTTTTTACTGTATGCGACCGTAATGATGAGGAGGACGAAAGGCCGATTCAACCCTTTCTTTTCCCCTTTCCAACAAAGTTGGCTTTATGCATGTACAACGGTTTTAAAAGGAACAGAACTGAATTTCTAGCGAAATGAATAATGTTTCTCTTTAGATATTATTATTGGCGGCAGGCGGAAAACGTCCTTTCCTTTAATGTGGCGAGACACCGGGATATTTTTTTGGAAATGTAAATACGTTGTTGTTGTCGTGTTTTAAAGTTGTGCTCTTTTTAATACATACACACCGACGTATTATTGCCATCAGTGCTATTATTACGTCTACGACTGTATCAGCATGTCTCTGCGTATTGATAGTGATGCAGTCGATTTTAATGGTTCTCACATTATTTTCATATGTCGCGTTGATTTTACCATCTTAGTATGTGATCTCCTTGGTATACCTAAATTAGTAGCCCAGCCAGCCAATGAAGTATTTACTGACTTGACGAGAGAAAAAATAAAACCAATTTCAAGATCTACACAATATAAATAAAAGCAATATCTTGATAATTGCCGATAAAATGGTTATATCATGAGGAAATGAATTTACTCCAATACACATAAACCTGAGAATAAAGTTGGTAATTAAAGCAGTAGTGCATTGTGTAAGAAATGAGCTTACGTCTTAAAAAGGATGTCGCCGCAAATTTTCACAAAAGGAGAGATATTTTGCTATCAAGTGATTTTGCCATTTCGGAATGTACCTAAATGTAAGCAACGAATTCTTGACTTTAATAGTCAACATTGCCTTGAGCTTTGGATTGGAAGGCTGAGTTTAATGCAAGATTTAATAGCATTTTTAGTGCTTTGGAAGGGAGTAAAAACGATTGGTTGGAGGTATACATATAGACCGACGCGATGATGACAAATGGTGTTGAACGGTATCTTGCATTATTGCTTTTATTTCTCAAGTTATTTACGATATTTATCTCAACGAATTGTCTTTGCGTATATAACAGTGTAATGAGATGATAAATGAAACAAGAAGAACACATTATAGAAATATTTTTATACCTTTCAGTAATAGCAAAGAAAACGATCGACATGTTATGAAAAAATATTAATGATTAGATTAAACACTCTCTTCTTGTGCGCCTGTGTCCCAATGAATAGAGGGAGACCGTCATCATCATGTTCCCAAAAATCTCTTCTCAGTAATCAAGCAACACCAACTGTTATTCATTTTGGTTATAGTTAACTTAAACGAAAATTCATTTTAATTACTCAACCTCCTGCTGTTCCATGTCAATCCCTCATCACTTGTTACAATCAACAAAGGAATATATTATTATCCACCTAACAACTTTGTGTGTATAAAAAATTATCCACGTGATGACGATGATGATTATGATGACGATTATGTAGCATACGTCTGCAGTTTCGGATGCGTATTAAAGTTAATACAGGGCAAAGCCTAAAAAAATAGAGGCTCTTCGTTTTACATGCAAATCCTTTTCTTACAAAATTTAAATGAGAAAATTATTTATTTTTTCTTTTATTCTGATCAAAGAGAGGATAAAGTATAGGTATAGGTATATGGGATAAGCAAAGCAGTATTATCAACTGACAGACAACAGCGGCATACCGCCACCACCACCAGACCGCCACTTTTGTAGCTCATCTTATTCCCACCAAATAGTCATTTATTAGCTATTGCGTAACAAATAATGGTAATAGGGCTCACAATGTAGTGTTTGTGCTGATAATGGTTGCACGTAAAAGCTAGTTGTTGTAGGTAAAGGGGTGTAAGAGTGCATGTCTACTGTCGTAGGGGTACCTGTTCAAACTTTTATTGAATTGCATTTTTGGTGGTTGATGATGTGACGATCGTGATTAGGATCAGTATTAGTATATTAGAATAATGATAAAAAATATACGACATGCGTATATTAAATGCTCACCAAGTACACCTTTTTGATATTCTACACTACAACTCTGCAACAAGTACACACTGCATCGATGATAGGTTGATTGCTATTGCTAGAGAAAATTATAAAAAAATGGTTAGCAATATAGCATCAAAAATTTCATCTGATGATGCTATCCCATCATTTTACTGACAGGGGCACTAAGAAAGAAAAACACCGCCGTGGAAGAGTGGTACTCACACACACACACACACAGACAAACACATCCCTTGGCAATTTTCGTCAATATCGCTGAATTGTATATTATTCAGCCGTCGTAGATCATCCCAAAATTTACGTGCTTAAATAAAGTAGCCAATGCCAAGTATCAGTTGTCAGTAGCGGTTATGCAATTTATAGGCACATTATGTTCAAGCAGAGAGCGTGTAACTACTGCTTTTATTACGTTGTAAGATAATAACATGGGGTATGCATACATATTCAAAAAGAGTGGCAAGTCGTAACAGGTAATACTTTTCGGCAACACGTACTACACAACAACAGTCAGTTGTACGCTTACAAAGTAATAATCAGTTTGTAGGAATGATGATGGCGATGATGATGATGATGATGAGTCGTGCAATACTCCGCTGTGTTCCTTCCTTACCTTCTTTTTCTTCTGCGAACAGAACATGCCTCATATTATCATCGTCATCATCATCATCGTCATTATCAGCAGCAGGAGCATATCAACAATCAACACAACGGCAGCACACGTCAAAAATTTTGTAGAAAATGAAGAAGAAGAAGCGCAAAAACGAGGAAGGTGCTCATTCTTCTTTTCATTGGTTTATGGCTCAAAAGAAGAGGTAAAGCCCACCAAAATTCAGTTCTTGTATCTTTAGCGTGCTCACACGGCACGGATTCGCAACAATTTGGACAGTACAAAAATAAGCTCCAACTACTAGGGGTTGTCTTACAAGAGGAGAAAAACTGAGAAATAACATAAATATGATGTGTGGCTATTGTTGTAGACATGATGTGTACAATATGTGAGTACAATAAGGTAAGTTATCGGCTACAAAAGCAGGCATATATGAAGAGCTTTGTTCCGACTTTTCAATAAACTGCATAAAACACCAAACAACACCTGAAATGTACATTTATTGTTATAGCTTACCTATTACACGTTCACGTTTGGACCCAGTTGAAAAAAAAACGTAAATGTTTTTCATGTCATGTTTTCTTGGAAAGACGTGAATTTACAAAGCTGTTTGCATATTATCTTCGTTTTTGAATACGAATATATTATAGAGACATAAACGTAGAGGAGGAGAGAGATATCATAGAAAAAAGTACGTAATATAATGGGTTACTTCGTCTCACTCTCCTCGCTGCACGGACATTTTTTTCCCTCTTCGTTTCGAGGGCTCGTCAGATTTCATGTGTGCACCAGGCGTATCATTCCTATTTTTATCCCTATTAATAACATATAAACTTGAAGAGTTTACAATGCTGCATTGTTGTTCAAAATCATCTTTTTTGCACGAGAGGAAAAGAAAGATACATAAAAAACATGTAATACTAATCAGGTATGCATCGCTAAATACTAAAATCATCTCTCATTTTTTTCACTTCTTCTGCTACTCAGTCTAATCCCCCGTCTTTTCTTTCTTTTTGGCCACAATGAATTCAGAGAAGCATTAGCTCCTGCTGTTGCTGCTGTGAATAATGCATAATGTGCATAAGACTGTGATCCCACCTTTTTTCATTTTCTGTTCATCATCGTTCAATTTTTATCGCACTCACCTCTCCACTGCTGCTGATGCTGAGTGCTCAATTTATATTAAAAAATGTTCTGCTTATGTGGTAAAAAAATCAAGACGAGAGAACACACAAAACTATACATGAACAGCAGGATTTCTCTGTGATTTTTTCCTTCTTGATGGATTTGTGCTTTATGCACGTATAAACGCTCTGACTTGTTGTGCTACCTGAGCTTTGATCTTGTTCAAAGACAAGTGGAAAAGGGCTGCGTGCTTACTGTGACAGCTCATGCAGAAGCCCAAAGTAATTCTGATTGTCATCATTTTCATGCTGCAGAAAAATGGATGGGGGTGAACCAATGAAGATACACACAAAGTACTTCACAAATAATATCTTGCAAGCAGAGGGCTTTCCAAATTAAGAAACAATTAACTCTATCATCCATATTGAAAGTTTGCGGTTTCATCAAAAATGTATTATAAAAGTCAGCAGCACACAAGCGTACCTTGAACCAAGGGTTTCACCTTTCTGCATTCTACGCCCTTGTCTACCCTGAGATTTTCCTATTAGCATAACTGTGACTTGGTTTGAACCTTGGACTCGCAGCAAGCCCATTACAACGATTCTGTGATGACATTTGTGTACATCCATCGTTTATTCAATTTTTACAATATAGGAAGTTCGGATGGTGGTGATATGTCCCAAATGTACAGAAAGGGACACTATGCCGGTATCGTCGTGCACAATCATTTTGTACCCTGTCAGTACATAACGTTAATCAATAAATACTCAAACAAACAGACTACGATACTGTAGACTCATGACGTGCAGCAAATTATGTTTGATGATCATCTTTCATTCGTCAATTGTACATGGACATGGCAGCTCCTTTGGCATGGCATGTGCGTGGCCTTTAATTTACTAGTCGTTTGCACACACAGGTAATAAGCTGAAACCAATAGCTAAACCAGGCAATTCCCTTTGTTTCTTTATTAGCTATGCATCGTGGTATAATCATCCGGCATCCGAAGAACATCAAGCGCTTAATGAGACTCCTTTCTCTATCTTGAGGACATCATCGAAGCACATTCCTTGAAAACCTGTAGCGAAATCTTGGGTCTATTGAGACCATATACAACAATGCAGCAGAATATGTATAAAGTGTATAGGTACACAAATTATATTGTATTAATTTTTTACTGAGATTCGATTGGTTCAATCATAACAGGTTGTAGGTAACAATAAAATGTTATTTTTAGAAGCTGTTCTATCAAATCTATTAAAAATATGATGTTTCGTCTCCGTCATGACCTGATCACCGCAAAAGAACACCTACGTCATTTACTACAGTTTATCTGAACGGATACACTGACTGACTTGACTGATAATAATAGACAGAGCAATTGCATTCAAATGTAGAAAACCGTTTCTG
>JAHZNB010004086.1:0-10043 GCA_027744295.1 Callyntrura guangdongensis
GTGGAATTTGTAAAGTTCCCTGTAAGTTTGAGATATCACTGTAGATTGTGATATCTGTCTGGCCAGCCCATGAATCGTACAGCAATACAACAGGATCTTGCCCACAGAATTCGGATACGGAACTGCCAATCCAATCTTTCATAATTTCTGTGTCCAATTTTCCGGATTTTGAACACACAAGATAAATGTTCTCCGGAACATTCAGCGACTGCTTAACACGGGGCCCAAACATTCCCTTTGGTTCCTATAGGCAAATAAGTAATTTTGACGCCAATCTTCCATCCATTGAAATCAGTGGCATTACGGAGTATGAGTGCGAAGCTGCGTTTAATGACCTTACAATCATTAAGGTGTCTTTCTCTCCTTTCTTTGACAGAGTACGAAGATTACTATTAGCATAGTAAAAACCAGATTGGTCAAAGTTCCATACAAATTTACTTGGGATATCGGCAATGTTGTCTTTAACGTTCTCTACAAACACTTTGCCAATTTCCATTATTGCATCTTTCTCCAAAATCTCTTTTCGGGTAGTATCTCTTTTGCTGTTGATAAGGATCACCGGATGATATCCTTTTCTGAAACTGGTGCGAACTTAGCTTGAGCCTCTATGAACCTTTCAAATCTATTTTTCCAAGTGATGCAATTTATCCATTTTTCTTCCTTTAGAATCCACGTATTTTCTAAACCTTTCTATAATATTGGGACGCGACACAAATGAATATCTTTGTTTTGTTTGCTGAAATTTGTTCTTCTTGCACTTGTCATAAAAACCCAGTACATTTTTCATTACATCGATAGAATATGTCCGGTTGTCGAAACTTGTCAATTCCCATTCTTGACTAACTTGTTCAGAATTAGACGATTGTGAATCCTCTTCTGAAAGTGTGGCATCGACATCATCTTCATGTGAACATTCGCTGTCACTATCAATATCCAATGTCTGAACTGTTGTAAAAACTGTTCCGTTTCTGATGAGGTCATCAACAAATTCGAGAATCTGGTTTAAGTTAGCATCAGTTACTTCATTCCACACGCTATTTCTTTCTGTAGNGAATAAGATGAAGGATGAACCGTTCCGTTTCTGATGAGGTCCTCCACAAATCCGAGAATCTGGTTTAAGTTAGCATCAGTTTCTTCATTCCACACGCTATCAATTTCTGTAGAATCGATAAATTCACCGTATTTTCCTTCTGCTTTTTCCAGCAACTGCTTGCAAAACTTTACAACAACTGAACCAGTCATCCTAAAAATGTTAATTAATTTTAATACATACAATATTTTTTTAAATTTACCACCATCATTACACCGAGAAATGTAACATTCCTTTTGTACTTACCTTACCACACGAATTATGAGTTTCGTGATTGCAGTTTTTAACAATGTAAACAGTAATGGTGCATAAATACAACAGTCAGTTGACTCCAAATAAATAATGACTCGCACTTCTATTTGGATGGGTTAATATGTATCACATTTATACTTCATAAAAGTGTGGTGGCGTTGCGATTAGTAAATTTACAAAACAACAATGGCCACAATTGCTGAATGGTATCTTGTTTCAACAATTTTGGAAAGTAGAATAACCTTGCTATGATTCATTCGAAAAATCAGCATTAGCACCTCACAACGAATAGCTGAACTATTGGCCTGTTGTACAATTGCGGGCGGACCTATTTTCCTTTATAACTTTTTACAATATTCGTTTTACAAAAAAATGAGTTCAGATTCGTGATCAGGATAAAAAACTGATTAAGAATTATATTGTCGTTACTCTGGGGGCTCTACCCACCGCAATAGTTTACCTTGTTAGTGTTGGTTTTCATATATTCATGTCGCATGAATTCACAATTGAAGTGAGTTGGATATTACGCTTCAAATAACCAAACAGTGTGTATATGGGAAAATTTTATTTATAAACCAATGCAATATTTATTTTTAAGTGGCGCATCAATAAAAACTCAAACAAAATATTTTCAGAATACGTCACAATTATGATGATGTATGATAACATACTGACTTAAAAGCTTAAGAGTTTGCACGTTAGTTCATATACACAAATTAGGTGAAAGATAAATTTGATGAATATATATGTATACTATTTTTTCAATATTTTTCGAACTCATTGATTTTACTAGTTTTAAGCAGCGTATTTATTTCACCTTTCATGTCTTGCCCTTTTTAATCATGAGCGGTACAGCAGAAAGTTTGTGTCGATGCATTCTGATGTGTTTTGTGCAGTAGTAATTATATTAATAAACGCAATAAAGTCAAATACATAA
Source organism: Callyntrura guangdongensis (assembly GCA_027744295.1). NCBI lineage: Eukaryota > Metazoa > Arthropoda > Collembola > Entomobryomorpha > Paronellidae > Callyntrura > Callyntrura guangdongensis. The sequence continues at coordinate 2,280 of JAHZNB010004086.1, forward strand.
TTGTTTCTAACAAACCATTTGAATCGTGCAAAGTTGTCTCTAGGCGAGGCAAGTGTACACGTACGTTTTAGTTTAGCAAAATTGTTATATCAGGTTCTATATGGGGTTATCTGGTTCTAACTGGACCTTTGCCCCTTCATCTCGAACCCATTGTCCTTCACTCGCAACGTTACACACCTGAATCGCCACCACATGCGGGACAAAATGATCAAATAAAAGATTTACTCACTTTCCCACACTTTGTCCAGACGTTCCAAGTCCTCTTCACCAGAAATGCGGTTAAACGAGTTGTGCCTCTATACGGGTTGTCCTTGGCGTCAGAGAGGTACTGGAGTATACCGTGAACGAGAGTTATGCTTCGGGAAAATCGCCCACTGTAATAACAAAAAAATCAATACTCCTCCTCGTCCTCTTCCTGAACGCCGATGGGACGACCAATGAAAGAAACGAACGAAACAACTATTACAACAACAATTAATTATATTGCGAGACTGGTATCGCGAAATTACGGTATTTATTCTGATAGAATGTAAACAGAAAATATATATTTTCCACAGAGATGATTCAACACTTCGTATATATATACACACTGCTGTTGGCCCCTCGAGCGAATAAACTTTTACCGTTAACCTTTGACCTAATGTCAGGCAACTGCTAACTTCTCTATTAATAATATAGTAACTGGGGGTGACTCCAACAGATTAAATCAAAATTTTGAAACAAAACAATAACCAACAATTAGCGAAAAAAATATATCTCATTAATTTTCCCTGATCACAACCACAGAACTATCACTGCTTATTCGCTCCACACTCAGATGATAATACATAATGTCGTGTGTGTAGCTCTGCTGTTGTTCTGCTACTCTCTTTCTCCTTATTGCCTCCTCACTCCTTGTGGCTTGAAGTTGGTCCCATTCGTTGTCGTGGTCCGCCACTTCGTTGGCTAGGGGTATTTAAATTGTAGTATTTGTAATACATGCAGTGTGGTGCGACATATAGGGGTCCAAATTTGATTTTTATCTGCATATTATTATTATGGTTGGTATAAGTATGAACTTTTATAGCTGCATAAAAAGTATCGCGATGGTTAAAACATCCTGTGTGTATTTAACGGGAATGTGTTACTTGTGACTAAGCAAATGAAAATTGTATTTTTTCATTTTTTCATTGTGAATGTGAAGCAGGCGGTGAGATGATGACAAGCTACCCTGTAAATTCATGTTTGGAGTCTGGGGGCTAGTTTAATACGGATTTAAACTGCGTTGGAGAATGGATCAGAGGATAGTATATCCGTCTGAATTTGAAATTGTTGTAGATGACTGACCTGATTTATTGGGATGATGATTCAAAAAAAAAACATTGAGACTTGAGCCAAATATAGTGAATACAAGGAGTCAAAGTGACTGTTTTACTTTCCCTTCAGCTTGATGTTGGTAAATGACATACTAATAATGTAGAAGTAGGAAAGAAAAATCAGTAAAGTTTACGTATACTGAAGGAATGTGAGAAGGATATTATCGACGAGAATAAAATTAAGGTAGTTGTGGCATGATTAACCTTATTTTTGGGAGTCGGTCACAGCCAAGATCTTTAACAGAAAAAATACAACATAAACAAGCAAACAGGACGCTCATTTGTCTAATCGTAATTATGAAAAAATGTTATTTTTCAAATTTTTACATTTTTGTCAATTATTCGAATTACAGAATCATGTGTATGAAACCTGTCTCTCAATTTTACTCTTAGCTTATTAAATTTTCCACGTAATAATAAGCTTCAGAAATAAGGTGGAGTAATATTTCAAAAGTGTGCAGGTTATTGCATGTAACACATTACCACGAGATATTCCGTGCATATTGTTTTCCGTCACCTTTCATACAAGGTAGAATGCTCATCTTAAAGAGAAGGGCAACATTATTTTTTCAGTTTTGTGCTCCTATTTTAGAATTGCTAAATCTGTCAAGGACCATTGTATAGAATTGAGCATTTAAACCCTGAGAATTCGCTCCGTGCAACAATACTTGCTAAGGTTAGTGATGTTCTTGTGATTTTTGGGCCTTGTGCTATCTTACAGCTTAATAAAATGACCTTCAACATTATATACGGCTTTCACGTTTAAGATGTGTACAAGGTGCTCATACTAATATTACTATAATACCTATGTAATTTACTACAACCATACAGAGCGTGGATTCTGTGCATTATGCATACTCTTAGGCTGAGCCTTTCTTGCAAGCATAAATGTTTACCTTTGAGAGAACGAGTACAGAAGAACATTACCCTAAAAAATTTATTTCTGTTTCCCATGTATTGGTCCTTGCTAAATATCTCAATTTCCATTGCATTGAATTGAGCATTTCAACCCCAGGAATTCTCTCCATGCAACAATACTTGCTAAGGTTAGTGATGTTCTTGTGATTTTTGGACCTTGTGCTATCTTACAGCGTAACAAAATGTTCTTCAACATCATATACGGCTTTCACGTTTAAGATGTGTACAAGGTGCTCATACTAATATTAATATTATACTTTTTTAAGATACTACAACCATACAGAGCGTAGATTCTGAGGACTATGTATTATTGCAAGGATAAATGTTTTCCTTCAGGAGAAGGACTGCATATGAACATAACTGCGAAATTTATAATTCACATGTAAAAGTCTGACTATTAAAACTATAAGATAATGACGTACGTAGCCATCTAATGTGCTATTTACACTGCCGAGCAGCAAGCAGAAAAAAGCGCGATGAAAGGAGCAAAAGTGTTCATACTGCAAAAGCAGTTTGCTGCGGCAGTTATTTGTCAAAAAATTAAAACAGTTGGTTAGTAATCAAATGCCAACAGTTATACCGGCAAAATTTCTTGTAGTAGAAATTCTAGTATAAGCATTACAAGTATATACATACCTGTACATACTTATACATCTATATACAAAGTACATGCTTTTTATATGAGGCAAAGTTATCGAGTTTTAATAAACCGTTGGATAAAATTATAAACATTATTGAGCTAAGATTACGACTCGCCATGCGACCCCTAATCACCTCAACAGCCATCAGTCCAAAAACGCCCTTCAACGAATCACTGTTCTCATAAAACCTCCATACAAACTTTCTTATTAAATTGATGATAATTAATTTATGTCGGGGACGTCCAACAATAGATGGGCAAACGGCTCGAGGAGCTTCATCTTCAGCGAATCCAGCCTTGTACATTCCAGATCCATTATCAACAATCAATGCTGCAACTTTATCGTCGCAGAATTTGAGATTTGTTTAACTTTCAACTTCTAAACGCAAACAAATATTACTCGAGAATGCAAATTCACTAGTTAATTTTTAATTGTTGATAAAATCGACCAGCAATAGGCATTCGAGAAATACGTGGAATGTAAGCTTCGCCGGCTGAATTTTCCAAGATCAATGACGTGTTCGCTTGCAATACACTTGGACGTATACCCAAATGATGCGTGTGTGAAGTAATGCCAATGTTTTTGTGACCATAATGCTCCACTGGATCGTAGAAAGCAAATGGTCATTTCATAACTTGGTCTTCAAGGGTAGGTAGTTGCAGCTTTGTCCATCGAAGATGTGCGAAACCAGGTTTCATTTTGATACTTTGATCTTCTAAAAGTTGCTGTTTCATATTCTGCTAACATTGACCTTGTAATGGTGAGAGTTTGTAACCGTGTGTGCCGCAAACGTCCTTATATCTAATTTCGTCTTCTGCTGATCTGACAGTACATACACGATTGTATCACTAAACTAACTAAACTCCTTCACTATCGTCATTTTTCATTTGCACATCGCCAATCTTTTTGTTAGTACGCATAAATTACCGGATTCAAATATTAATAGCTACTAGATGCAGGCGGTGGGTTCAGATAGTACCGCGCTTGTCATAATAAGCGTGAAATACAATGACGAAAAGATGTACAAGGTCAGTGCCCACAAGCTGTACATCCATCTTTCTGCAGCCACGCTTATTCATGCAATGATTATAGCCTTGTTGCTTAGGCGTTCACGATTACTCAAGTAGTATAGCTTTTGCTGCTGGGATCAGAGAGCTGTGAGGGTGTCGCGTGTTGATGTTGGGGGCAATAAATAATACAAGATCATATTGTTTTTCCGTGTGCCTTTTTCTGTGTCTGTTTGTAAATTTTTTCCTTTCGTGAGACTGTATGTGAACTAATTACTAATATATTTACTTAAATTCATGTGCATTCTGGCATATAAGAAGGTCATATTTGAAAAGGAATTATATTTAAATTAACAGAGAAGAAAATTTGTTACTTATCAGTTAGCTTTGGTGCCATTGATGGTAACAATTCATCAATGCCGTGTGCAGATACATTGATATGAGAGAAAAGAAATATTTTAAGGTTCCTTGTTATGAACATGTCATAATCGTCTGCTGCCACGTTTATTGAAGTAGGTCATCGGCGCATCAATCGCCATGAAAGCTATTGTGCACACTTGGTGATATTTACATGCTTGTCCCTTAATAGTTCAAGAAGGCAATTATCTATTGTTGTGTGCACCTTTCATTTCGACATTGATTTTTAAGCATAAATTACAATTAACATATGTATTAGTAAAGCTCTCCTATATGTTATGGGGAGTTTTAAGCTGCAAAACGTGGTACGACTTAAATGTTCACTGGTCTGATTATCATATAAATTTTGTATTTTATTTCATTTCATTATCTTTATACAAAGTACAGCTATCATCCGTTCTCAAACGTATATTACAATCGCACATACAATGTCGTTACAATAATTTAACTTGGCAACAAACAAATCTAAATCTTTATACTTTTTTTTATAACAACACTGATTATTTAAAGGTATAGCTAAATGACAAATTTAATAGACAGTGACACAATAATGACGGTAAAGCAAACAAACACACAAATCTTTGAAATACTTTCATGTAGTCATGTGGGGCTTCTTTATCAGTACTCTGGGCACGTGTCGATGAAATGTTGTAGCTTGCTTGATGTTTTTTAACTGAAACCACATAACATAAGTTTATATATTTTTATGAGTTTGACATGTGCATATATTTGAAGGTATAAATTTTAAATGTTATTTTTTTAAGTTTCCTAGTGTCGCTGCAAAACACTGCAGTTGAAAAAATATTCTGGTTGCTGCATATCACACCGTACCGTGCAAACATATCACTGTAAGATAAACAAATGTTTAGGTAAGTCAACAAAGTAATATAGTCGTTAGTTTTTATTGCTAATGAATTAACTTAACATTATTCTCAACATCCATTAACGATTAAAAGAATGTTTTAATACCTTAATTGATCCATGTACCCAAAACAACGCCCATGTGAAGCCGTATCTTTTGGATATTGGATTAGTTGATAGCACCTTCCGCTCATTTTAAAACACCTTTGTAACACATAATGTAACAATATTTTAAGTAAAAGCACGTCGTACCTTCTTTTACTATTGAATTAGCTGAGTAACAGCATAGACATACCAGTTTCGGAACGTAATCCATCCGGTCATATCGTCCAGTAGTTTTAGTAGTCCAAGCTGTCCATTTTCAGTTACTGAAGCCGTATTAACAATAAAAAGTGTAACAAATAACAAAACAGAAAATTTCATTTTAAACATTGATTATCGCGATGGGCGTTAACTTATGAAAACGATAATTTAGAATGTTTGCTAATCGTAAATTGTATTTTTTAAATTGGAATTGTTATTGTAGTGGATTATATAAAAATACTACTTTCTAAGGAATTGACGCAAAAAGAATCAAGTACAAACCGAGATAAAATTGTGAATTTTTATACTGTGTTAAAATGCGAACACACTCAGTTTGATAATGTAATGTAATTTGAGATATTTTTGTTTACCTAAACGGATGTTAAACGACACAATGTGAAACATGTTAAATTAAAATTACAATGAGAAGAGAGTCTGTCAATTTACGGGGCAATCTACAACAAAGAGGTGTCATTGATGTGTCATGCTGACAAATGTTATAGGTCTTGTTTGTGATAGGTGATCAGCGAAAACCCCAAATTAAATAAGAACTTTAAGATTTTACAGCATAGGAGTTATAATTGAAACATTTTTCAGAGCCTAACGCGCGTCAGGGTAAAAGGATTTGGTTAAAATTTCGTGCACATGACACATACTTTGTGTGTGTATGTGTACGAACTGTAGCCATTATATTCATGTCACTAGTAACAATAACCATTATTTCAAAGTACAGATTAATCTAAAAACATATAAAAGTCACAGCATTACCCAATCCATTTCCCATAACACAAGTACTTTTCAGCATAATAACATAAAATAAAGACAAACTCATCAAATAATCTTTAACAATACGAAATCAAAAACAGTTAATACATTTGTAATAAAATGTATACTTGTAATTTACAGCAAACTAGCAATGAATCATGATTATTTATCCAAGTTGCCGCTGTTGATCACAACCATTCCCTCCGTATCAAACCAAATCTCTTGGGGTAGCCTAAAAAGAATTTCAAAAACGGATTAAAGCATCATTCATATGTACATACTACTCAGCATGTATTCATCATTATGTATGTATACATTCATCTCACTTACTCGACCTTAAATCCAAGACAATTTAACACCCTTCGCAAAAGAGATATCAGCAGGGGTAATAAAACCACTTTGCAAAAGCACAGGAAATTGTCTCTCTAGCTGCAATAAAGGCAAACAGCACCGTAGCTTCTTGAAACGCTCGAATAAATCAGGAGTACACTGCACGGCAAGTTCATCACCAGCATCTTTCGAGCAGTCATGCAGCGCCCAACGAATCATAATCCTGTACTTGGTTATTGCATCAATTTCAATAGAGCTCAAACTTAAAAAGAACTTGACTTCTTCACTGGACAAGCCGTTAAGACAGTGAGTGGCGTTTGGATCTCCCAAAAAAGACATGAAACATATTGCAATATCTTCACGTCGTCCAAGTTGAATTAGGATATGTAACATGTCCTTTTTGTTTTGATGCTGAAGCAATTGTTTAAAATCATGGCCACGGAAGAGGAAGTAGGGTACATCTTCAACCATTAGTTTTACTGCCATCTGAAATAATGACGATGTTATTTTGCCACCGTACTCGGTTGGATCAAATGGCAAGTACAAAATGTCCTTAAACAGCTTTAAATCCACAACAGATGCCTTGAGAGTTGTGGCTGGGTCATCATTCTCCAGACCCACAAACCGAGCCAAAATGTGTCTCCTCTTTCGACTGCAATAAATTTACTCGTCCACGGGTGATATCAGAAGCAAAGTAGTTTTTGATTGCAATGCTTTGTAACGCAGCTGCCGGGATTGCACTAAATGATGTAATTTCTGAAAAGTTGACTCTTATCCGACGTTGTATTAATAAACGGCCAGCAGCTGAAATCAACTTGAAACCATTGCAGCCATTGCCTTGAGTGTTATGTAGAAGAATCAGAATACCTGTGAGCGGTAGCCCTCTCATAAAATGCATCACCAATAAGGATGTTGCAAAATCTCCGATTATCTGCTGTGGATTTTCCTTTAAAAATCTAAGCATCTCCAAGACAGTTGCTCTTACGGGTTTTCCTTGAAAAAAATCCATCATCATTTGCTTGACTCCTGGCAGTCTTTTCGAGTGCTTTCTTAAACTTGTTATAGCCATCGACAGAACGCGAGAACCTCCATGATTCCAAAACAAATTTCACTGCAAGCTCTTCTGGTTGTTGTAAAAAACAAGTAAAAATGGTTCCTGACCCGGTA
>JAHZNB010004087.1:0-11309 GCA_027744295.1 Callyntrura guangdongensis
AAAATGTGTGGATACAAACCTTTGAAAATGGCCCAGACCGATTGTTAAGGAGGTTGAAAGAAAACTGGAAGATCTTCGTGAATTCTGAATCTATATATATTAGAGTCAGTACCAATATACGTGAAAGGAGTTAACGTGTTAGTCATCCCAACTCAATCTAGAGACCCAGTAAGTCATTCAACGCTGGTTGGTAGAAAAAACCAAACAAACCAAACTAGACACTAGACGCACAAAATCACTCCTCGTAGTGATGCCAAAGCAAAGCCAAAAACTGTTTTGCAGTGGTGACGAACCGAATGCGCTCGCCTCTGAGCACCTTCTTGACGTGGTACTAGATTAAGCCTTATAAATCTCCAGTTTAATTTCATTTGCAAAGATGCACAATATGTATCAATATACGACCCTGGTTCTGTTTTGGCGAGGTTGAAAAAATAAGCTCAAGCAATAGAAAAAGTATTATCAGTGGCAGACTTGACTTTCAAATAGAAAGGTGCGTAAATAGTTCGTCCGTTCGTCCAATGCGCGGTTGTTGATTGGAATTTAGAAGGTAGGGTTTCGCGTTAATGATTAACTACATACACTATTCGAATGAAACTTGCAATAATACATTCATCATGAAGTAAATTATGTGCATGTATGTATGTATATAGAAGTAGAATACTGTGCCATAAACGTCTTATTCATACAAAATAAAGAATTTTTATGCAATGAATAGATTGTAAAATTGTAAAAAAAAAGTGTAAAAAATTTTAAGAAGCGTTTGATCTGCTACTTGCAGTAACGCTGTTTCTTAACCCAATTTCTGTAAGTTATGCAAGAAAATTTAAAGATCCTTTGCCTACACTGGGTCTACATGGATCTACACAAGATTTCCATTATTCCCAAAAAGCAAAATTTACACGTGACAGTAAACATGTCACCATTGAATATTATGCTTCATCTTTTCTATTCGAATTAGTCCGATGTGACAACGTGACAAGTATAACTGATGATGACTGGAGAAGTGGGAATAAGAATGACAATAACACATCTTTAAAATAATTCACAAATTGTCATTATTGCTGATGCGATTATTGCGAAATGGGTACAATATTTGATATTATATGCAATATAATAAACTAAGCTTCTAAATGCGGACACCATTTTTATGCAAGTGCAATGTTAAATCATACAATGGATGTCATAGCGTGACTTTTCATTTTAGCAAATTAGTCAACGTGGTTTGTCCTTGTCTAAATGACATAATCACTTCCGTTCTAATGTACATAAGCTATGATCTGTGTGTATGACTATAAATCGATTAACATCATGGCATCATACGTACCTATCCCATTATATCAATAAAATGCTATTTTTTGGTATTTAAGAATAAACCAAGCGATGTTTCCAAATGCCTATGTTCATTTGCTAAACGAGAAAAACGCAATATTTGTCGCTAAAATGCAATTAGTCAGTGGAAGTGACATGAATTTGAATGAGGTCCTCATGGAATTAAATGTTGAATCTTATTTTTTTGTGGAAAACAAATCTTATGGAACAATATTTTTATTATCCGTAGCTAAGTTTAGCGTGACACTCTTGTTTTTGGCAGGATGCATAAGTCAAAGTCAAAGTTTGACTAGAAGACGAATGACGAGAGTGGTAAGTGGTGATGTGCAACACTGACAAGCATGACGTTACTACCTAATGGCAGTAAAAGTTAAGCATCGACTACTGGAATATTCTACCTATTAACTTACATTGTTTCACAAAAGTTTATGCTCCAGTTTTAGAATCTTTATACTTTTTACACTTGCATACTAATTTGCCTAATTAATTGAGATGTTTATTGCACTAAACTATAGTTTTCAGCTTTCCATAAATAAACTAATAAATGGCCATTCTTATAGTTGACACGGTACAAAAGTGGTTTGAACTTTTTTTGTTGAATGACGTCAGAGCTGAACAAAATCAGAAATTAATCATCCTGTGTATAAGAGTGGAATGAAATATTGTACATTGCACAAAAACTCGATTTACATTGTAAGGAAAATTTACAAACCAGGAGTATGCCATTCATACAAATTGCTTGACTCAACATGGAAAGAATTGCAGGTGAATGGTGATTGATATCACAAAAGCTTAGTTTGTATGATTTGCATTTTTTTTTACTCTTTAGAAATTTGAGACATATTTCTTAGAAGACCAAGAATATTTTGTTCTTTCTCTTGCTCTAATGATTCATAAGATAATTATGACCGATGTAAATCGGGATAACTACAGGTGGACAGATCTCCAGATGCATTATGATCTTCTACTCCTATAGTCTCATCAGTATACACTATACACCACTATAACTGGATATTAATGTACTCATTGTTTGGTAAGGTACTTGTGTGGTTGTAGTTGTAGGTACCAAGTTGTGCTACCGAAACAGTCACAAACTAAACTCAAATTTTCATACCTACCTTGGTACGGTGGCCAACGATTTCTTCGCTCCCAGCGTCTGGTTAAATAAGAAGACAATGGTATCCATTCTGGAGGCTTAAAATTTGTTATGGGCTGCAGGGTGTCCAAAATTGGATTAAGAATTCTAATCCTTCTACGACGATTGTACATGATTCTTGGAACGTTTCAAAATGAGGTGACTGGTGATATAAGCAAAAAATATGTGACTGATGTAACTTTTGTTGTCAGCGCAGGTATAAAAATGTATGCTGATGTCCATCGGTAGTGATCACACTCGTCCTACGAACTTCTATTCAATGACTGATGGAGTTTCAAAAGAGAGGCGCTATATTTACCAGAGAACCTGCGTTGAATGTGGGCTGAAATTTGGTAGACCCTCAAAAGTTTTGTTTAAATGTAATACAGAAAAGAATTTACACAGACAATTAAGGTGTGTTGACTATGCAAAGATGATCGAGTAGGAGGACGCAATTAAGTAGGCGTGCGAACGCTACGCACGCTGCATGTGATGGCAATTCATCATTGTCGTTTGCTAAACCTAAACAGAATTTGACTTTTATAGTTTCTGTTTGCTTTTACCCTGACTATCATATCGTCACTATTATGTACAGGAGCATTGAACAAAAAAAACGCAACAACTGAACACACTACCACGTATTTGACAGCAACTCAACAAAGATATTAATGATTAATGAATGGCATATTTTGTACTTACACTTTTGATTTCGTGCCAGAAATCTGAACGTTAATTGGTGTTAAAACTAAAGTTTAATAAAAAAATCATTTATTGATAAATTAGCATATATTCCGCAATAATAAGTTATACCTACAGACAAGTATTAAAATAGAAAGACGTTTATTGGCCTGTTCTCACAACACCCCAAACGATTCCAACCCAAACGAAGCAATGCTAAAAAAAATTGCTGGTGAAAAATTAAAGTTGTAACAGAATGGTAAAGTATAGCTTACGCAAATTTGTATGCAACACCAAGTTTCATCCTGTGTTTAGTTGACCTGGTTGACTCATATGACCTTAACTATTATACAGTTCCTCTACTGAAGTACAGTTCCACAGTTTTGATTCCTGAACTTTATTCCGTTTCAGACGCTTGCTTAGATTGAATGGATCAAGCTAATGCTATTTTTGCTAATACAAGCAATTTACACAAGATATAAAAAAATATTTATTGAAAATTGTAGCCAACAATGCAAGAATGTTTAAAATTTTCATCGTTTCAATCAAAAATATCATAAAACGAAAAAGTACCACTAATGCATCTGTGCGCAAGGTTATCCCTTGCCCACAGAAGGTTGAAGCCGTTGAAGGTATGAAATGGGTGGAACAATACGTGGAAAATATCATCACAAAAAAATACAAAAATTACCAAATGCCTGTACCCCTTTTACACATGAGCATGTCCACAGGAACCTTTAGCTGTTGAGTACTGCGAGCTCTTTTATATCGCTGTATTTAGTCCAGACTACAGATAAGCGTAAAGAACCTTTTTAAGGACCACTGATCCCTGGGTTCCCAGTATATGTACGTCTGTGGGATAAATTGTCACTCAGTTAGATAATTGCAGTAATTAAATTACCTACATAATGTAATGACAATGTGGTAAAACTTCGTGTGCTCTTGTTGCTTCATTTTTTTCAAAACTAAATTTTTAGGTTGGTACTACAGAGGAGCGGGAAGGAAGAATAGAGTAAAATAGTAATAGAGTAGGTAAAATTTCGGCGCATAATATAAGTCATAAAGTTACAGTACCGTGTATTGTAAATTGTAGTATGTTGTAAATACAGTAAATAGTGTATTGCAATATTATTGTGTTGCTAATTCTGTGCAAAGTGAAAACGGACAAGACTGGCTGGCAGTGTGTGTGAGTGTATGACTGACTAAAAATAAGAAGTAAAAGTAACTGTTTGGTAGTTGGTACAGTACAAGTACAAAAAACCTATCCTTATCCTTCCTTACATTTTACATACAGAATACAGAGGATGAATTCAATAATCACACACAGATCTGGAGGACATCGATTATTTCAGCTGGAATCTTGTTCAACTTTTACTTGAATTTGAATGAGCGGAGACTTTTTGGAGGCATTAATGTAATGGGATGTAAGTATTGGTATTGATCAATGAAAGATAATCACTTTCAAATCAATTTTATTATTTAATTATTGAGTATTGACCTCAACAAATCTGCAATAAAATGCACCAAACAAGTTAATTACACGAAACGGACAGGTTGACAGGTACAACCTTTGAGAATCAACAGAACCAATGTTTTTGTTTTACTTTAATGACACTGTCATGATGACACGATGACAGAAAGTAAGTTTACAAAATTGCAATTGTTTAATAATCCGGAAAAGGGTTAAGAGTGAGACTAACAGGAACGAAGAAAGAAAAAAGTGATCCAAACAACGACACAAGTTTTGAACATGTGATAGTTTGATTACACAGACAAGAACGTCCCGGAGACACAGACGAAGTGCTACTGTGTTAGTGTTTGACTGTTAACCATTGTTTGTTGATTAAATTGTGTCATACCATGAAATTTCAAGTTTAACACAAACAAGTAAATGAATTTGGATTGAATGCGTGTACTACTGTCGTGTACTAATACAAAACAAAAATATATAATGTAATGTAGTGCTTTTAGTGAAATTGACCATATTTACAGTCCATTTCTTGTCATTAATATTCCTACTGCCAAGAAAACTGCCAAAGATAAAAACATTATGCCATATAATATAATGTTTATGTCAACTAGCTGACCATTGTTTAACTGTTGACGTAAAATTTCTACTGACGCCAAATTGGAATAACGCATCTCGTCAAGATGAATAGAACTGAAAAAGGCTCAGTGTCACGTTGTACACGAAGTAGTACAGCTAAAGCACTAACGCCTGCAAAAGAGTGCGTTTTGGAACAGGAAATAAATGGCAGAGCGTCTCCTAATGTTGAATACAGAGATGGTAGTGAGAACAGTAATACCAAAAACCATAGCTCTTGTCAGTGTCAGTGTCAGCAACGTTTAGTTCTGTTAGAAGACGAGTTAAAAGATCTCAAATCGTGGAAAGCAGGTCGACAGCAGTTAGACGACCTGATCTCAAGATGGAAGCAAGAAGTGGAAGACTGGATTCAATCAACATTTGGTATTTTTTTAAAAAAATGTGATGTTGAATTGTGGACAGTTAAAATGAACATACATGTATGATGGCGAACTATCATTCAAAGGTGTTGTAGTTGTTTTTAGGATAACTGCTTTTTTGATATTCTAGGCTATTCAATAACGGAATCCTTGTCTACACCGAAGGGTACGGGAGATGACGATGAGTGTCAGAATAATTTGAATAATTCAGATTCCAAGGATGTTATCTCAGAGCAAACTGTCGAAGAAAATTTAGAGTTGTTGAAAAATCTGAACTCGGATGATGCCGAAAATGTGGAAATAAGTACGTAAACGAGTTTGATGGTTTTACATCATGTTCATAGGAAGGTAGTTAAAGTAAACAATAAATAATTGATTATTTATCTAAAAAAAAATTTTAATTCATGATTTAGCCCCCGACTTATTTGGTCACTTCTTACTCGATAATGAATACGATCATGGGGAATCTGAATCTGACTTGGATGATATAGAGGACATTGATGAATCTCTCGGAGACGAGGAAGAACTAGAATCGGAGGTGCCTAATGACAAGGAATTCCGAAGGCCACGCAGGAGGCGGGATAATGATGGTACGTTAACTTGTACAGCATCATTATTTTCAAATTTGCATGTGCCTTTTATTATATTGATTTAATGTCCGTGAAAATTATCGTTTTTTTACAAAATTTAATTGATGTATCAAAAGATTCCGATTCTGAATGTTACACTCTGTCATCCAGTAGTGAAGATGTAAGTACATCGGAAGATGATTATGAACCACAACGTAAACGTGGACGAGGGCGTGCCCGAGGGTTCCCATCATCATCATCTCTTTCGCCGAACAAATGTAAGATCTGTTAGTGTTTTTTAAAGGTTAACACGGAGAGATATTAGCATTGCTCTGATTTATTGATCTCTGTTATATAGCTGTGGTACAAACCGGAAAATCGAGCTCAATAATTTTAAAAAAGGCATCCACGGGTAATAATGCAGCGGAAATTGGCAACGCGGGAAGCAGCAAGGAGTTACTTCAATATTGCCGTGAGCGCTTCTGTTAGCTAATTAAAAGTACTTCAAATATTTTTGTCGTTACAGTGCAAGTTTTTTATGTAGGTAAAAGACAAGGAAACATATGGGAATGTACTGTATGCGGATTTATGCTAACGTCATTCGAAAATATGCTTTTGCATATAAAATATAATCACTCCAGTTCCACACACACGTGTCCTTATTGCAGGATTGTCTTGTTATGTCGATCTCCAAAGGACGCTATTTCACATCACGCCCAGTGCAAAATGCGGCCACCTATTAGTATGAATAAAAGTAAAGTCTCTGAAGCTAAAATAATAAGACCTGTTCAAATAGTTCAAAAACCAGTTATTACTACAAGGTCGAAAAGTAGCCCATCAGATGTTAATGCAGAAATCGATAAGGTAAGTCGAACAAAAATCCCAAATTGTCTACTTTTTCAGTATGTTGAATTTCCAATTAATGTCAAAATTGTCTCTATTTAGTTTGTTGATGATATTTTGGGACCTGCACCTGGACCTAGCACAAAAAATAAAATCACGCCGATAAAAAACAATACCAAAAAGACTGAAACACCTGCTGTTGTAACACTAAGTGTAAGTAATTATTATAGAATTCAATTTATATTTAACGAATAGTGAACATTTAATAAAACAGAATTTTACGTATAGTCTTCATATACAATTTTTATTTGCACAGAGCGATGAAGATTAACTCTGGTCGAAAAACTCACGAATAATAGTTTTCGTGAAAGATTATGTACAACCAGTTTGTCTGGTAGTATGCAATTAATTGTTTTTCTACATGTTTCCATCAAGAACAAATCAGATGTATATTGGATTTCTGATATTTTCTAAATCTTTTTACCCAGAGAGCTGTTATATCATCAAACTATTAAATATTGTTTTTAAAATACTTTGTAATATGTTTTAACTGAAAGTTGTTGGAAATACGCAAAAGTTATGAATGAAGTATTATTGAATGAAACCATCTACGTGGTTATTTTACTAAAATACAGAATAAAAAATTAAACGTTTAATGAAAACTGTTTATGATGGAATTGTATGTTTGTTAAAATGCCGGATTTATTACTCCATTGCAGGTGAAGCTGATGTTCTTTCGATTTCGATTTAATGACTTGTATTTACATGACTCCACTCGTGTGGCTAGCCAATAGCTAGCCAATTAGCTAGCTAATTGGCGCGGAAAGGCAAAACATTTCGTATGGGCAAATTTAAGTTAAAACTAGTTTGCATTATAGAGTAGAATAAGTCAAGTCTACAAAAAAGTTTATGTACAATTATGCGACAAATGTAGAAAATGAATGATTGCATAATGATGTGAATCATTCATGATGTTGATTATGATGAACATGACCGGAACGAAGTCTAGCAATAGCAGCATGTAAAAACTTCGATGTGATGGGGTTTATCAAAAACTCTGCATCTGTGTGTATCACAATCACATTCACAATATAAAAATGCCATAATGCGGTGCGGTGGTGTTGGTGTTCTGCCTCTGCCGCAGTACTGCTACACGGAAAACACACACAGATGCTGTAAATATATACTGTGTATTGTAAATGAGTAATATACCACATAGTATGCGAAAATAAAGACTATAAACAGTAAGACACGACAGATGATATTGATAATAATTAGACTCCTAATTTTTAATGCTCAAGTGAAAAAAATTAAGTTTGTTCTACAACCAACTTTGGACAACCAAGAAGATCTTGGAAATGTTCATAAATCTTCAGCAATTTATGTATTCCATGTAAGGTAAGTTGTAAATTTGGGATTAGGAATATTTGGAAATTATAAACTATTTCAGGTAATAAACCATTTAATTTTGTGCAGGAATTAGAGGGAAAATGCATATTGTAGCACTATGCAAAAGAATTTGACCTTAGAGAAAAATAAAAAATGCCATGCTCATATACTCATGCAATTTGTATTACGGATAACTGAATACTGTATGTATGATATAATTTAAAATATAGATTTCAGATAGCTGATTTCATGAACGAAGAAGACACAAATACAGTCAAATGGCAAACTCAATCGTTAAAAGTCTTTTAACAAAGGCACTGCAAGCTTTTAAGCTGCGGCCTCTAGAGATGGAATCATCATCAGAAGCTTTCATAACTGAACTCACAAAGCTTCAAGAGTCGGTCCAGGCATTAACCGCTGAGGACTTAAACTTGGAGGAAACGGTAAAATCCATTCCGAAATCGGACCAGCTACCGGTTACATTTGTCGATATTTTCGAAAACCCTCTGTTGACTATGATGGTCATCATAATGAAGCCTGGAAGCAGGTAGCGAATTCACAGCACATTTAAATCGGATTTAAGAGTTATCCGATCCAAATACGTATTCAAAAACAGTTGGATTTAAATGATCTGGATATATCCACATATAGCAGTAGAGACGCCCATGATTTGCTTTGACAAGCTTTGTATTAATACAAGCTGATTGACTTGATAAAAACTTGATATTTTGGCTTGTCAGTTGACCAGGCATCGCTGTACAAAATTTGAGCTAATTTGGATAACGTTTAATTTTTGACCCCCCGAATGACACGCCGGGTTGGCCAAATTTGCTCAAATTATATTCCAGAGATGCCACTACCCTAAGGTACTAAAGGTACCCGTGTGCCAAATTTGAGCCAAATCAACTTAAGCGTCTGGTCGGTAGAGTGATGACAGACGGACAGACAAACATGCTAATCTCAATGCTCCAATGAAATATCTTTCATCGGCGTAATAAATATCGGATTTAAACAACCATTCAAAATTCAAACCCAATTATCATTTGAATACCCATTAAACCAAATAGTATTCACACTTTTCGATTAGCTTGGCTAAATTTTGATTAAATCAATCCTGCCTCCTTGCTGGATTTGTACACTAAAATTTATGCAAACGCACACAAAGTACATCGGATGAGTTACCGTTGCTACAAACTGTGATCTGATCCTGATCCCAAGCGTTTTTCATTAAACCTAAACCTTAGCTAATCACGAATTGAAGTGTGAATACCAATGGTTATCGCGATTTAATTGCGATTAGACTACGGTTTATAAATTCTGATCCAAATTTGTGAATTTCTCTTACAGAATTCCTCTGCACGATCATCCGAATATGTACGGCATGATAAAAGTTCTTGCAGGCCAGTTCCGAATTCAAAGTTATACTCTACTAGATGAACCAGGAAAAATCATTGACAACCGCACTCCAAAAAACACTGTTATATCAGCGCTGCGTATGCCAGAAAATATTTTGTCAAAAATATCTTCACCTATAACTTTATCACCTGAAATCCGCAACGTTCACGAGATAGAATGCATCTGTGGAGATGCAGGTTCAGATTGGGGTGCATTCATTGACATTTTAAGTCCCCCATACCATGACTCAGACGCTTGTCATTATTTCAAAGTGGACGACCATCTCCTCAGAGGAGACGGAAATACAGATCTTCGTAAGTGTCGACTCGTTCAAATTGAATGCCCGAAAGATTACTTTACCGCTTGTACATCCTTGGGCCCTTTTTAATAAAATAAATAGTCTTATATAGCGAGTTTGAAAATTATAACTGTAATAATGTTAAAGCGATATTTGTTTTCGCAATATTAAATATAACCCATATAGTCGATTGCTAAAATACACAAAATAGGAACATAATATAAGCATCACTCAATCTTGTGCAGCAATTTTCAAGTTTTATTCGACATTAATAATTATTTTCTTTACCGTATTATCATATAATGTAGCCTGAGACTATACCACTTTTTGTGGATTGTATTGCATTGATTGTATTGATTACACAGCTGAATAAAACAGGGTGTTTTGTTGACAGTTAAGTTTGTAGAATTGGTTTTGTACAATCCTTCGAGTTCGAGATTGTATAGTGTATAATTAAGTGATAAAAAAATTCAGTCGAACTCTACTAAATTACAAAAATGTTCATATTATAACGACTACAAAATTGTTAGTTTGAGATTTTACTGAAGTGATAAGTGATGTATGTATTGTGAAAATTTTAATGCGTAATTAATCTATTGACTCTGTAATCGCAACTACAAATATAACCGGTAATGAGCAAAAAATTACTCAACTCATGTGCAAATAGCTCACGGCTCACGAGAATAAACAATATAAATTAAATAAACAAATGTATTTATTTATGTGACACGTTTCTAGTTTTACTGGCATACGTGTGCTGTACTTGGACATTCACATGATGATGAAAGTATTGAAAGTGACATGAAATTTGAAAAATGCAAAATTCAATAATTAGTCGAATTGAGTTAAGTAATTATGTACGTAACATTTTCAGTACAAAACTTTTAATTATTTGAAACATGTGTTACGGACACGTGTGTTTGAAATCATTTTAAAACTTAAATGCTTAACAATTTATTTAAGATAACTAACGTGGCCATCTAATCCTAACACGAGGGCCTTTTAAAGGCCTGATGGTGTTTGATTCACTTGCATTGCCTCTGTAGTCTGCTCTTGTTCTTGTTCGGTTTGATCAAGTTTGTAATATTCAATCATATCTTCAGCCATAGACTGTACGGCCGCGAAAGTTTCTTGACCACTGAAATTTACACAAAAATTGCATGAAAATTCGGCTATATAGAACCAATTGCGAAGTAATTCTAATGAGAGA